>JABSMT010021270.1:0-16813 GCA_018902335.1 Eumacrocentrus americanus | reverse complement strand
TTTTTTTCAAAGTACGAAAACTAAGATACTTACGTTGTCCTTGGAGAGTTGCAATCGTGCCCGAATACCCTCTAACTCGATATTCTTCAGCCTCATCTCTTCCTTCAGTTTCGTACTCTTTGTCAACATGTCATCGTGTTGTTTTTGCAGCACCTTCATATTGTCCTGAAGATTTCTCATCTGTGCTTCGTACAGCATACTCTGTGAATTCAATGAGGCCTTCTCTTCGTCCAAATTTGCTTTTTCCTGGTTAAAATTAATTTGTTGAGCCATGAGCCGCTTCCCCTCCATCGACAGTTCATTCTCCATCATATGTCTGTCTTTCAAAAGCTCCTGTCTTTCTTTTTCGACATCCTTTGCTTTTTCAGCTGTTCTTACATTTTCTTGACGAATATTCTCTAGCTCAATAAGTGCTGAATTGTAGTCTGAAAAAATTTTTTGGAACTGATTGTGTGCTTGTATTAGGTTTTGATATTCAGGAATATTTTGTAGCTGCCCATTAATCAACTGGGTTCGACACTCTTCGAGAGTTTTCTTGTGTGTAGCTCGTGCTTCTGGAGTTGAGTTTAATAGCTCGGTGCTCTCAAGTTTTTCCAGGGCACTGATGCAACATTTCAGACAATCATGATTATTAGCAAGATGTGAGGTTTGCTCTGCATAGCACTTTGCAAGAGTGCTGAGCTTCTCGTTGTAATTTGTGTAATTCTCGAAGAATTGTTGTCGACGTGGGTTGTTAGGTCTGTCAGACATATTCTCCACAGTGAAATCAAGGGAGGGAATTTGGTACTCTTTAATTTTTTGGACTCTTTCCTCTATTGATGAAATCATTTCTCGATGGGACTGGATGGCTAGATCTTTTTGTCCACACATGTTCCACAGTATTTGTTGTTTTATGTCTTCGTAATTTCGATTGGTCACTGTTGCCTCTTTTGAATTCATATTGATTGAGCAGATGGGAGTACTGTTATCAGTTGGTAATTGAATACTGTCATTAGTGTTGGATATTTCCAAATTCTGATCAGTCGTCCCGGATGGATAGTTAGTTGTTTCTGGGCTGGATAATTCTCCAATCTAAAACAGTGATAAAATTCTATTGATTTTTGGCAAAGAAAATAGTTTTTGGAGAATGAAAATTAATTTTAACTTTACCATTTCCCCTGAAAATCTTGAATCAATCATTGATCCTGTCGCAGCAAGTCTTGTTTTTAAATCATTATTTTCCTTTTGAAGGCTAACCACCAAATTACGTGTCTCTGCAAACTTTTGCTTGTGGTTTCCATGGACTTTCATGAGTTCATCCTGCCAAGACACTAATGTATTGAAGTGGTGTTTCATAGCTCTGTTATTTTGTGTTAAAGTCTCTTTTAGCTTTACATTCTCTTGCAGTAGTTCACCAATTTTTAATTCAATTTCCTCCTGACTCAATGTTGATATAATTGAGTTGTAATCCTGTAAGCGAGAGTATATGAGCTCACATGTTTATCTAAAGAAATAAATTAAGTACTGTATTATTATTGGTCATACAATTGCCGAAGATTTTTGTTGAATTTGTTCATAATCAGCCAGTGATGCGGTGTTGATAAAATCCAGAGAACTTTTGCCAAGCACGACAAAAGATGTTTCATCATCGTCATGGCTGAGATTACTTTGAAACGGTATATTGACTGTCGAGAAGGCTGGTTCGTTTAGCCTAAATTTGGGCTTTCCATTCTCTATCACTACGTTCAGGCTCTCAAAGATACTTTTTGACATTGAGTTATCCATACTTGTGCCAGGTTTTGGATCTTCAAGTGCTTGGGCTGATTGTTTATCAGTCATTTTTATTGATTTCTTTGAACGGATAGAC
This sequence comes from Eumacrocentrus americanus, assembly GCA_018902335.1. Classification (NCBI taxonomy): domain Eukaryota; kingdom Metazoa; phylum Arthropoda; class Insecta; order Hymenoptera; family Braconidae; genus Eumacrocentrus; species Eumacrocentrus americanus. The sequence continues at coordinate 14,967 of JABSMT010021270.1, read as the reverse complement.
AATTGATCGTAATGGGAATCAGCAAATTATGCCCTGCAACAAAGTCAAAATTTATTTCAAGACGTGTCGCAATTTATTCAGCACTCGGATGACATCATTTTTTCGCCGGAGACACACAAAGACAATGCATGAATAAAGTTGTAATTCTAGGTTACTATAATAACTGTTGAATGATGTAATTGAATACTGAACTTACGTTGAACTATGATAAAATCAATTGAAGACGAAGATTCGACGCAATTCACATGACGACTTCGTAGAATAACGAATGTTTTTGAACTATGCGAAGAACTCTTTGTTTGTATATGTTTTGATGATCGAAGCATTCGCGTGTGTTCTTCTTTTTCGTCACACACCAATATATAGCATGTGTTTGTGATTGGTCTCGTTGGAGAACCAATAGTAGCACACGATTCGCTACGATAATTGAATTTGCGCGGGAAATTCAGTAGTGAAGCGGTAAAAGGAGATAATTCAAAAATTATGAAAAATTTTAGACACTTTCATTCTTACGAATATCTCGAAAACTTTGAGAGATACGATAAAATCTTATAGAACCTTTTTTGTAGGGAATTAAATCCTTTACAAAAAAGGTCATTTGCATTTTTATCATATCTCCCGTAGTTTTCAAGATATAATCAATTTTGTAAAACATTTTAACGAAAAAGTTATCTCGACGTATCTTCTTTTATCGCTTCACTACAGAATTATATATACATTACATTAAAATGCGAAAAACTGATGTTTACCTTATTTACAACTCCGAAAAAAACGACTCTTTATTTTATATCGTTTTTATCAATTTACCTAGGATAAAAAAGTTGAGAACAAATTTATAAATATTCATATGTATTTATAGTGCACTACAGAAGTTTTTAATTTTTATTGGAAAAATTAGATTAGTTGGATATCTACTAATTGGCGTAAAGAATATATATTTTGAGTTATTTGAATATTGACATTATTATTTAACGTGTACATAAACACAGTGTAAAAGAACAAAATTGTGAGGAATTAATTGTTATATGTTGGAAATGAAATGCAAACAAAAAATATTTTCCCATCTGTCGGTGGTAGTCTAAAGAAACCCTGTTGAACACGGCTTCGCATCGCCCAATTATTATGCCATAACGTTAACAAACTTTAACGTGTTATTAGATAAAAAAAAGCCTCTTGTGAGTCGTGACTATGGTTGACTGATCCAGTAAATTATACAGCGATAGCATAGAGTAATAAATAAATCACTTCTACCGTCCAAGATTGCGGACCATGTCCGTGGAGATCAGCGATTTTAGGTCATATTATTAACTATTATTAATCAATGTAAATTCGCCAACGTTCTTTGTCAATATTCGAGTTATAAATCTATTGAGACTGCATTTATTTTTTTGCTGACAGCAGACATAATGTGCTTGTTTTGCGAGCTTGCTTTTATATATGAAACGAGCGATGAGTTGTTGAGCGGAACTCATCGTGGTGATACGTTTAAAAAAAATCTAAAATGTTTTTAGTACTTTATACTCCATGTGTTATCATTTTTATTTTACTTCATGTTACCCATTCAATTGCTTGGAATTTTTCAACTGTTAATTTAAATAATAATGTTACAATTTGGAAATTTTCTCTCTGGAAAAATCGAGCATTTCTTGCAATTCCTAGGTAAGAGTGATTACGAATTAAATATATACTTCAGTAGTGAAGCAGTAAAAGGAGATAACTTGAAAATTATGAAAAATTTTAGACACGATTATTTTTACAAATATCTCGAAAACTTTAAGGAATACGATAAAATTTCACAGAATATTTTTTATAGGAAATTGAATTCTCTACAAAAAAGGTCCTTTGCATTTTTGTTGTATCTTCCATAGTTTTCGAGATATAATCAATTTTGTGCAAGATTTGAATGAAAAAGGTATCTCGATTTATCTCCTTTTACCGCTGCACTACAGACTTATATTTAACAATTTTCGTGTCTTCATTTATATTTTATTTCTAAACACTATCTGATTCTTATGTACCAATTTAGAGCACTCATTCAGAGCAGTCATTTAGCTTTTCTAAAATTGGATTTAAAATCTCTTGTATAGCTTTTACATTCCCATCAATCGGTCGTTCACCCACTGAAAGATTACTATTTATCTCCAAGTGTGTTCCGGCACGTCCGGACACTGGCCAGTTGATATTTAACACTGAGTCATTAAGTCCATGGGGAGTTGGGTTGGAATATTTGGCGAAATTGGTCCACATCTTACTGATTTGATCCTGCATATTCACAAATGGATCGTGAGGATCAGTAGGAAGATTTACGACTGTTATGTGCCAGCAGTAAGCTAAATCATCGCCATGAGCAGCACCTGAAAATTTGGCGGATAGTTATGAGTTATTTTATGCAATTTGTTATCAATTATATTAGTTACATACCATCAAGTAAATGGACACCATTGATCAGTCTGTGCAGTGACACGTTGGAAGTAAATGAATTACGGTAGTAATACACTGGTGCAGAACCATAATTCGCCAGGAGTCTCTGTTTGGTGTCAATGGCACTAATGTAGAACATATCAGTTTCAACCTGAGAAAGAGTATAAATAAAACTGTTTCATGGATGTCTATTGTGTTAATTTTCAGAATTGAAAAATGATTATGTGGATAAAGTTTTAATGAAGACTATTCATATGAAGCTACGCAAGTTGGTAACTATAGAATTACCAATCTAACTTTCATTAAATGCTGTATAAATAAATACAAAGTCCTATTATAGCATGAATATTTAAACACACCATCTATCGACATAAAAACATTGCAAACTTGCCTCAAGAATTCGCTTAATAACGTCAATACTTAAATCATCAAGGGTATTTGGAACTTGTCTGCTAATATTAGCGAAGTAAGGAATCAATTTTTCAAACGTGTCGGAATTGGCTTTACGAATTGAATCAAGTCCAGCGTTCACAGGGTCTCTCAACGAGTCTAAGTCTGTTGAGCAATTAAATTATTAGGTATATATAAGTTATATACAATGTAGCGTCAAAAAAGAATATATATATATATGGTACCTGTAAGAGACAAAAGTAATTCGTTGGCCATGAATCCAGTGATGTGGGGTAGGTGACTGAAATTTCCAGATTTATATTTTTTCATGGAACATTCTGTGAGAAATGCTGTATCGCCAGCGACTTCTGTATCTTTTAAAGTCGGTTTAAATGGAGCATCTCCCTGAAAAAATGAATGATTTCACAATACGTAATGATATTAATATACTTCTAATTAAACTAAAATTACGCTTACAGGATAGACTTTCGTTGTTGCTCTGATCAAAGCTTCAGGTGACCTTTTATATAATTCTCCTAGAAGTTCTTGAGTGTCATAGGTTTCAATTCCTAGTTGAAAACCAAGATGAAATGCTCGAGAGTTGGCTTCAGACGATGTGAAAAATCCCCAAAAGATCAGGGGGGATGCACTCATACTGATGGATCGATGGAACAATCCTAAAGAGGATTTCAACCACATTTAGAATTTAATTAAATAGAATAAAAAATCGTTTTTAATATAGTACACCTTTCGATGCATCAGAGAGAACGTGATAGTCCACAGAAACTCCACCAGTATCTTGGCCAAAGATGGTCACATTGTTTGGATCTCCCCCGAAAACTTTGATATTTCGTTGCACCCACTTAAGTGCAAGAAGCTGATCCTTCAGGCCGGCATTTCCGCTCGCGTTTGGATGATTCAAAGACAAGAATCCCAACGGACCTAGGCGATAATTCATTGCGACTATCACGACTCCATTCTCGATAAGGAAGTCTGGACCATAGAATGACATGTTTGTGTAGCCACTCTGGAAGCTACCTCCATTAATCCAAACCATAACTGCCAGTAGATTATCATGGTTAGCAGAAAAATTGGTCTTGGGTGTGTAGACATTAAGATTTAAGCAGTCTTCGTTGCCTATATAGTTGCCAAAGTTTACGAAATCGATTTGAGGACAAGGAGGTGCCTCTGACGTCGCCTGAAAGGTTTCTGTCCAGGGTTCTGCCTCTTCAGGAGCCTGATGGACATTTGTGAAATTATTATACATACATTTATTTATTTTATAAAGAAATATTTTACCTTGAATCTGGAGTATCCAACAGGAGGCTTGCCATAACGAATTCCCCTGAAGGATGAGAACTCGGTTGATTTTCGGAAGCTCTTCAGAATTTCTCCCTGAACTGGTCCCTTGTCCGTTTGGACAGCAGTTGTTAGTTCACAATGAACATAAGTCCCGAGGATGTTAAAGCTCACAATGAAGAGCAGCAAAATTGATGCCATTATGCTCTTGAAGTCGTTGAAGAATGATTGAGTGAATTCACTAAACACCCATATTCAAATATAATATTTGGTGATGATGTGCGATGACTCATTTTTTCGAAGGAGGAATATGAGTCATCGTTTTGATGAAAACATATTTCGTAACATTCTAATATTATCTCTATGAACTGTTATCATTATAAAATGGAACCAAGCAGTAGAAGTTAAACATTGTTGATCGTCAAACAAGACTTCAGAAGTTTCTAAGTCGCGCTAAAATGATGATCCAACCAATTTTAGGCTGATTCATTATTAATGAGAAAAAGCGCAGAAAATAATTAATAAAAAAAAAAACAAAAAACCCGACTACGGAAAAAATATAATAAACTGAAAATTAGACGTAATAAAAATGAAACATAAATAAACTAAAAAGAGAAAAACAAGTTTGACATCTTTTCCGTTAGTTGGATATAGGTATCTAATATCCATTGATATTGTAAAGCATTTATATTTATGGTTTCTGTTATGATACACATCTATACATCTATACACATAATTTGATCGGACTTACAACGTAATACATTGTTTATTCTGCCAGAAATAATCGAAATACCTCGTGAAAGCATAACTATAAACGTTGTTTTAAATTCAACTATTTTTATTTCTCATTGTGTAGATGGGGTGAAGGAGAAAAAAATGAGGCGACACTGCTTGAGGCTCCTTGGATAGAACCGGAAACAATGTTCTTGATGAATGCTCCACCTTCACCAGTTGTGTCCTTTCCAAATTCAGACACACAGACCTTGACAGGAAATTGTAGCAATCTCATATCAATTACTGGACTGGATGTCGACAGTCGGGGACGACTTTGGGTCTTAGACTCACCGCAGGCTACCAATAAGTGTCCTGCAAAAATAATCATCTTTGATTTGCATCGAAACGAAGAGGTACATGGCGAACATTTATATTTATACAATTTTCAAATGATTTATTGCTCATCAATTTTCAGATTGGTAGAAATGATCTTGAAGGTATCTCCAAGAATGAACTGAGAACTCTAGTCGTCGATCTTGCGATAGGAGTTTGGGGTCACCGCGGATTTATCGGGGATCCTGGCGATGATTCGATAATTGCTTACACCATAGGTAATTGAACAAAAATATTAAATAACAATTTATTCGTTGACTATTGTATGGATATGGATACTTTTAATTAGGTTACTCAGGCCAGCGAAAGTGGTGGAAACTGCGGCTACAGCATGGACCAACAATTCCCCGTGTGTACACGAGCGATCTAGCGATATCAAGGAGAAATTCTCGGCTTTACATGACAGGGGCAACGTCATTACATCTCTTCAGTGTCGACCTCGACGTAGCCCCGAGAAAAATAGAACGCTTGAGAAACACGAGTGTTCTGTGGCATGGAACTAAATTGGGTACTTCGTCAGGACTTCTCTGCGACTCGAAGGATGGCCTTCACTACTTCCTGGTGTCGGAGCATGCTAGTGTTCGTTGGGATACCAAGCATGATTTGAAAGTAAGTAGTAGTATGTAGTGTATATACCCTTCTATATGGTTTAGATCGATTGATTGCAATGGGCCGTGTCCAGTTTCAAATGCATAGTTAACTGGTTTTTTGTATCAAGAATGGTAATGGTGGTGCAATCGAATGGACGTAGTCCTTTTCTCTAGTGACGAGAATTAAACTTTTTTAGGCGGCCAGTCACGCAATCCTTGTGCAGAGTGAACAAGTTCTCAGCATAACTGACTATCGAATGGACTCTCAGAGGAACGTGTGGGCCCTGGTGAATACTCGACATCCTCTTTATGGGAAATCTGAAGGAAATTGCATGGAACAGTGGAGCCCAAGTAGTAGAATCATCAAGGTTTTGAAGTACAATGCATTTGGATAGATATTAAGGGATTTAATAGATATAGAAAGTGGTGAGTTTCGTCATTTAAGAACGACTTTCACCAGATTTAACTGAAGAAATTGCAAATATATGTAATGCTTATTTAGTACAACCGTATACGTAAGTATTATGATTTTAGGTAATTTTTTAGAAGATGCTCCTCTTTATTTTCTGCGTTCCACCAATTTTATCAATCCTCTAAATCAATTTTTTGTTTTATCAAAATTATATCTATTTTACAATAGCTAAGATTGGGTTAACAGTGCATATAACGACTCTATTTTCATGTTGACATAAACTTATTTATTCAATTACTAATGATTTATCACTTTTACACCATTTAACATAGTGAAAATCATTTTGAAATTGTAATATTTGCTATTGGAATATCAATAATTATGGTTATCAATAAATCACGTTAATTACAACTGCCTCAACCTCCGTCCGGTATTAATCTTCGCACTTTAAATATTCATTTGGGTCCGATGCTGATATTACGCAACAAAATATTTTGGAAGTGAAGAAATTGGAAAGTCAGAAGTATACTCTATATATTGCATACTTGGAAAATGCCTAGAGGCTTTAAAAGTCTAAAAATGCGCACATAAATAAATATTTATAAAAGCAGAGAAAGTTAATTGATAACAGTTTAGATTTATTTGTGCAATAATCAGCCACTTAAATCCGCGTTTCGAGAATACAAACATTTCGTAATATGATGCCTGCAGAAGTCATAACGTGGAATATATAAACACTGGGGTGTATTTGCCCAGTGGCCTCGAGAATTTCATTAAAAATTCCTGGTCACACTTAGTTTTAATTAATCGACAGTAAAATTTAAAGATTTCATTTATCACGTGACTAGATCAACAGAGTAAGCTTTAAAAAAAAGTCATGAATCTTAACTACCAATATTACCAATACGGAATAACTGAAAGGTTTTTCGAGTAGGCAAGGAATCACAAATTGATTAAAGAAAAAAAGAAATCGAGTAATTATTATCAAATAGCAGACCAAGTGTTATAAAACTCCTCTGTGAGTTCCAGAGAAACTTCTTAATTTGTTTCACAGGAGTTAGTATCTATTAGCAGGACTTGACCAGTGGGTGAATAGCCACAGATGCACCAGAGCACGCAACAGTGTTCTGAATGTAATCGTGGAAGTTGCTCTCCAACGTCCACATGGAGTTCTTGTGTCCAGGCACGATAGACGTCGGTAGACGACACTCATTGCCCTTCTGGACAAGAGCAAAGTTTTCAGGACTGAAGACAGTATTCACATTCCACGTATAAACATCAGCATTTCCTGAAAATAGAAATGAAGTTAAGCATCATCCTCCAACTTCAATGAACTCTTCACCATAATTTTTTTATTAAAATTATTTGATACCTTTATTTCTGAAGAAGATAGAGCTGTCTCCGTCAGTGCCAAGGAAGACAATTTTATTAGACTTGGGACCTTCATCAACAACTGCTCCATTAGTCGCTCCAGCTCGCAGGTGACACGCCTTGATACTGAAGATACGACTAGAGTTCAAATAAGTAAGGAACAAAACTGGTGAACCATCAGCCTTGTGTACCAGGGCAATGTAGAGTACATCAGATAGAGCATTGCCAAGATTGACGGCTTTGGGGAGACCAACACGAAAACCGCGATCGACAGTCACATCGTAGACGATAATGGCTCTGGTCGCGGCATCAGTGATGTACAGGAACAGTTTGCCATTCTCAGCATAATCTACAACCATATATTGAAGACGTGATGCAGAGCTGACTAGTCTGTTGAGATCAACGATTTTAACAACCTGAAGCAAGAAGGATAGTCATTTGAATTATTGAATTTTAAATGAAAACTTCAGCATGCTTTAAAGATTCACCTTGCCACTCTTGATGTCGATTCCTATAACTTTCGGTGAACACCGTCGAACTGGCTGGGTCAGAGTATTGACAAGGCCGGTATCCAGGACCCAAAGGATCTGCTGGAAGTCTAGGACAATGTCAACAGCACTTTGAAGTGCTTCACAATTTCCTTCCTCTTGAATAGACCAGCAAGGGAAGGGTGCAATGGCTCCACAATGCTTCTTGTTGAGTGGTATGACTCCAAGTGTGATGGGAACGCCAGGCTTCAATCTTGGCATTGCTATGATTGCCTCGTCTTTGAAGATCTGCATCCTCGTGGGAATTATGTTCCTTGGGATGAAACGACCACTCGTTGTGTAGATATTCTTGGTGCTGTCGTGTGGCCAAGCCAGATTTGTTCCAGATGGGAAGAAAGACAATCCTGGTATAAGTTGCGTGGAACATCCTGCCAAGGCACTTGACGCCAAGGATAGCATGCAAAGCGTGCTGATCAGGAATCCCTTCATTCTGCACGTACAGGCGGACCGAAAATCGAAGGAATACCGAAGAAGTTGTGCAGTCACACTCATTGGCTGTTACACTTTTATATTATCCAGTTCTGTCCAATGTTTATCAATTTTATTTGTTATTTTTCGACGTTGTTTTGCGCTTCCGAATTGTGTAATTTCATCGGAATATGAATGGTGAGTGCTTCCGTATTACAAAGCGGAAGTGACATTCTTTCGCAAAGATGTTTCGATGAATATTAACGTTGCAAAAATTTATTTTCACTTCGTGTCTGACGGTCAATCCGTTTTGTTTTTCCCATATCAATTAAACAATGACGAAAATTAACGCGACAGAGTATATATAAATGGTGCAATCCTGAAGAGAGTCAGTCTGGATTACTTAGCTTGGTTGCCTTGATTGTAAGAGGATCACTCCGCTGGGGGATTATAGCTACACTTGATGGGGGAAATAAACGGGATTAAATCGAAAATGTTGTTCGAATCCTTGTGCATAGCTCTGCTCATAGGCTGCTCGGTTGCTGCGCCAAGTCCTGACAACACGTTACGTTGGAGTGGTGGGACTTTCGACTGGCCCTGCGAAACTACCAAGACCTTGTACAAGACCCATGGAAAGTACAACAATAAGAACATCATTGCCACCAGAGGTGCGGTCAACAGAGACCAGGCAATCGTAGTTCTGCCTAGGTAAACTATGCCAGTCGTTATTACATTTTTTAACCAATGAGTAACGATGGTTGCTATTTATTAATTGGCTTTGATTGTTCATTAGGTTCAGACATGGAGTTCCAGTCACTCTAGCGAGCATTCCCCTCAATTGTAGGACTGGTGTACCCACCTTGAGTGCCTATCCCTGCTGGTCTCTGCAGGAAGAAGGCAACTGTGCTTCTATTCAGAGTGCAGTTGATGTTTTTCTTGATCCCCAGGACGTTCTATGGGTCTTGGACACAGGAATTGTGAATTCTCTGGAGCAGCCGGTGCGCAAGTGTCCACCCAAGGTCCTAGCCATCAACGTGAAGGATGGGAAAGTGAGTTAAAGACATTATCATAAGACTACATGCAGAAACTATTTATTATTGAAATGTATTAAATACTTCTTTGAATAGCTCTGAATAAGATATTTGATATAGCACTAAACAAAACACTAAAGATATTCAACTGATTTTCTCTATCAATGAAGAACATAATCTTATGTTTATGCTTCTTCCCACAGCTGGTGAAGAGCATCGACCTGAGCAGCTTGTCGACTGCTTCATCACGACTGCAGTACGTCGTTGCAGATTACAGCCTGGATGGTCGTGTCTTTATTTACGTGACTGATGCAGCAGCCGGTGCTATTATAGTCTACGACGTGGCATCTGGTCGTGGATATCGAGTAATCCTCCCCAGGCAAACGACATTGGGCTGCAGAGATTCTGACGTCCTGCAGCCAATTCTTCTGCGCCGAGCTGATGGTTCCAGCTGCCTCTTATTTTCTTACCTCTGCAGCAATAGACTCTTTTCCATTCGCTCTGACTATCTCCAGAATGGTGCTGCTCAAGGAAAGATTCATGATCTTGGTGCCAAGCCTAACAATATGATGTTCCTTGGGACTGATAACGGCAGTGGTGTGTTTTTCCGCTATGGAGGCAAATCCGACATCTACAGATGGGATGCTACAAGTGCTTTTTGCCTTGCAAACTTCGTTAAAGTCTCTGCTCCAGATGACGACTGTTCTCTTGCCACCCACATCATGCCGGACTATAAGAAGGATAGGATGCGCGTTCTCCGATCGAATTTCGCTGATTACGTTCAGGGTACTGTTGGTTGTGGTACTGATCACTCACTTGCCCTTTTGTAAAGACTTAAAGATCAAGACGATGAGTGAAGTATCATTAGACCAAAGACTGCAGTGGTTTCAAAAATAAAAAGATATTTTCAAATTTATTTTGGAGTTTTTCACTTTTTTTTTTATTTATTTGAATTTTAGTCTAATGGATAAACTCTTAGCTGTGGTCGGTATGCATAAGATTTAATTAGTAACTAATATGAATGTGAAAGTATGCATTTCACTGCTTATAGAGTCGTTCACAAAGCATACGTATCCTTTATTCAGTTACAGTAGTTTTCCATACGTAGAGAATGCGTGTGTATGATTAATATGATACGAGTTAAGTGGTCTGGAAAGGTCAGTTACTTTGTAGTATAAGCTACACGGTTTCACTGCGCTATACGTACTGGACTTCAGTGCGTTTCGATTAAATCGCGGCTCCAGGTGTGTAATTGTGGGTTGATTCTGTCGATAAATTTTTTTTCTATAATTTTAACATCTATAATTACTTAAAATTATTCATGTGTGAGCAATAAAACAGTATATTATTTTTTTGTCCCTCTGTTGCACAAGCTACGACAGATCGGATGGAATTCGATATCGGGTGTATAGTGTTTCTTTCACGATTGAACTCGATACGAACTTGGCGAAAGTTTTTGATTCATAATCTATCGTGCTCTGTTTCTGATAGTTTTTTTTTTATTTGAATGATGTGAAAATTTGTCGTAGATTTTTGTGATGTAACATTCTTTCAGACGTGCACTTCCACACAATTGATGGTGCAATATTACTCATGTTATAAAAATGGGTCGTTAGTAGTAGTGGCTAATTATCGTGATTATAGGCAACGGACATTCAACTGTCTACAAATCAGCCTTGAATCGACTCCAGCAACTAATCCATCCCCATTCTGTTAAAATTCTAATTTGAATGTATGCATCATAATCTACGAAATACTTACAGACATTTTAGGTACTTTGACAGTCGGACCAGTTATCTATAAGGTCGTGAAAAGATGTGCATACTGAATAAAAACGAGAAACTACGCGTTACTGTTTTTCCTGGAGGTGTGTCTTGCGATCGACTCTGCAAGTATTATCTCTATTGCAAGTTAGCCTATAATTATTACGATAAGCTGTTGGCTAAGTTGGCTAGAGAAAAAAGAGCGGATGTAGCAGCCTTTGATTTCCTTTGGTATTTTAATGCAAAATGAATTATACACCAGGATGTGACTGCAATCGAAGATTGATTGTCTTATAAGTTTTATTCATCATCAGCAACGTTGAACTTTCACTTCTCGAGATAAATCAGATCGACCCTGACTCGAGATCCTCTCTGCCATTGTTTTCGCTGACTTTTAGTAAATATCATGAAATACACTATGCGCTAAGGAAATGTCGAGGCAATCAAGTAATTCATGTCATGTACGTGCTCAACTGTCCATGCTGTCTCGACTTTTCACATCTTGTAATACAAACTCCGAACATATCGTGACTTTGAATAATCAAGGGACATGATCACGGTTCCAGTGTGTCTGATCACTCGTCGGAATTTGTCTTGGCTATATAACAAATTATTATAAGGCAATATTAGTTGACAGTAAAGCTGGATTTATGAATTTAATCAAGACTATCACCGATCTATCTCAGGGACATTCATGTCAGACTATTCAACAATCAGAGTTGATTGTCGTGGTTACAGTACAGTTTCAGGGCCTCATTAGCTATTTCGAAAGCAGGTTTTAGCTGCTCGAGATCCGGCTGTTGGACACACATTAACGTGCGTGTCCCATGTATTGCTACAGATATGAATGGACGAGCCTTACTTTCTCGTGTCCGGAAATTTCGATTCACTTGGGGAAGGTGGGTTTGGCTCCAGGAACCAGGACGTGAGAATGCAAGAGTGCAGGAGAAGGGCGTGACTTTTACGCCATCAGGTATTGAGTATATTCGTCCAAGAATATGTGGAGGGGTGTTTCTAGATCGATTGTCCTGGGTCTCACTATATCTCGACAACCCCTCCAAACGATTACTCCTCCAGCTCTTGCATTTAACGCTGAAAAATTTGATACGCTGCTATTCAGTCAGTGGAACTCAAGAGGCAGTGATCGACGCACTTCTTTTTATAGTGTCCTTATATCAGGCATCAAGATTTGTTGGTTCATCAGTGTGCCAAATATTTCAATCAGCGTCTTAATTTGTTAAACATGAGGTGATCAATTTTGCAGATTATATTATAATCATAAATTGTTTTTTCGTTGTTAGAGTGGAATTTATTAAACATGACCATCAACTTCCGGAGTATCTGGCATTGTTTAATCTATATTATGCCTCATTGTTCTTCAAGTATTTTTTTTTAAACACAACAGTGAAGATAAAAAAAATGATTGAACCGTGATTATATGTCACAGGGTAACGAGACTATCAATTACTTTTAATGGAATAAATGTGAACATTAATGCGGCCTATAAATAAAAACTTTCTTTGGAGTCCGCGGTCAAGCGAAGGCTATCCAATAACACAATTGTTATGAAATCAAGAGAATCGAATGTAGAAAGTAATTCGAATGTCGTTCCGCTAGCGCATGTGGAGCACGCATTAATACATAGTAATATAAGTCAGATTATTTTTATTTATACAAATTCGTTTATGTAAGAAGTACCAAAATCATTTTCAGGGGATTTCTGTTGATTTTGCTATCTGGATCTCTCTGGGTCAGTCCAGGCCAGAGTACGCAACTGGAGATAATTGCTCAATGGTCTCTGCTGGATTTTACATTACCCTACGACAGATCTTATCTCAATGAATTCCGTCCAGAGAACGTTGTGCCAACAGGGATCGAAGTCGCGTGGCACAGGATTTTTGTGGCCACTCCTCGACTTCGCGCTGGTATTCCTGCGACTCTCAGCGCAATCCCACGTGACTTGCCACCTGGTAGCAGTCCCCAGCTTCAGCCATACCCTTCCTGGGAATGGCATGGTGCTGGTAGAGGTGATTTCAACTGCTCTGGCTTGATATCAGTCTACAGAAGTCGTATAGACCGCTGCAACAGACTCTGGGTGGTTGATAGTGGTGTCAACACGTCTATTGATGACTTCAGACCAGTGTGCCCACCGAAGTTGTTGGTCTTTGACCTCCAGACTGATCAACTCGTTCGTCAGATCGTCTTTCCTAGAGAAGTAAGATGAAAAAAACTTTTTTTAAAATCATTCACATATTTCTTTGACGTAATAAGTAATTTTATCTTTGATATCTGTAGGTTCTCCGACCCAATACCCTGTTGACCAACCTGGTTATTGATGACACAGCAGCAAATACTTGTGATGATGTCTTTATCTACATGACTGACACTGCCGGACCTGGTAAATAAAGCTGGCTTGTTAAAAATTTTATTATTCGCAGTTCAAATGATTTTTGTTTGATTGACAGGACTTCTGGTCTTTGATGGAGCGACAAACAGAAGCTGGCGAGTGCTCCATGCATCAATGTTTCCTGATCCAGATTATGCAACTTATCAGGTTGGCTTTCATGATTGTCTTTAGCGAATTAATTAGACCGAGATTCTGTAATTGAGTGATTGTGTCATTGTTGCAGATTGGACGAGACACATTTGAACTGTTTGATGGAGTAGTGGGTCTGGCTTTATCACCAGGGAGAAAATTGGTGTATTATCAACCTTTAGCAACTGATCGTCTCTTCAGTGTGCCCACTGCTGCGCTTAAGGCTGGTCCACCCGCTTTTGGAGAACAACTTCCGGTTAATTTAGTTGGCAGGAAGTCCAGTCAGGGATTAGGTCTGGCTGTTGACGAACGAGACGGCACAATACTTTTCTCTCCGTTCACCGAAACGGCAGTCGCCCGTTGGAATCCTTTGACAAACGAACAAGGGTAAATGGAAAACAAATTACTAAATTGCGTTGAATATTGCTTCACTCATGAAAAAAAGGCATATAAAATTTTTATCTATCACTTCCGGTTTGGGGGAAAAATTATATTTGGGAATTTTTACTTTTCTTCAATTTCAGTGAAAATGGAAAGTATTGTATTAGGGTGAACACACCAGTGAATGAATGCTTAAGAAATGACCCCAGTGAATGAACATTCATGTTAATTTCTCCATATATAGATATACTGTGTGTACTTTTGTTCATTCGCTGGGGGCCGTTCATTCACTGGTTAGTTGACTCTAGGCCGAAAAGTGACTTTCTCTAATTTTGGACCCAGTTGACTTACGAGACCTCCAATATTGGATTTGTGATCCGGAACAAATGTCCGTCTATCTGTCTGTCGGTCTGTCGGTGGTTCTATCTTTGGCAAAATAAGCTAGCCACGTGATCTGACGAACGGTTGGTCAGAAAAATTTGAAATTTTGCAGAAAGTTACCTTGGATACCAAGGATTAAAAATTTCTATTTGTGATTTCATTCTGACTTCCGATTTGGCGGGAAGAAAATGTTTGAAATTTTTTTTCTTAAAAATTCATTAAAAAAATTGGAATCTGGCAGGAATGTGTATTGATAAAAAAGAATTAAAAAAGGTCATATAAAATTTTTCCTATCACTTCCGGTTTGGCAGGAAAAAAATAATGTTTGA
>JABSMT010021159.1:0-16845 GCA_018902335.1 Eumacrocentrus americanus | reverse complement strand
TGTCTAAAAATTTTCATAATTTTTGAGTTATCTTCTTTTACCGCTTCACTACTGAGTTTAAATGTAGAAAAAAAAATTAATTGGCAAATTTTCATTTTTTTTTATCAATTCCATCATTTTTATTGGATAGACTAGCTTTTTTTATCAGCAAATTTCCATAAAACACCTTTCGAATAATGTTTTATTGACAAAAATAAAAAATAGAAATGACTGTGGTGAGAATGAATTAAAAAAAAATTTTTTTTTTTTTTATTTGAGGCAAAATCGATTGTTATCAACGGCAAATAAATGTCGATCATACGATATTTTTCCATGCGGCCGAATCGACTAATCCGTATCATTGAGTTTTACTTCACTCAGTACCAAGTTCAATATATAATCACGGTAATCTCTAATACGTGGCTCGGTGCACAAGTTGCGAAGCCTATAGCGAGTTACGCCTCTCTGTTACGATTATTTCCCGTGCTTGAGGGTGATTCCAACTGTAATTTCCCGCTCTCAGATCGAATCGTATATACTTGAGTGGGAGCAAAAAAAAATTACAAGGTTTATACGAAATATCCGGTTATACGATTCATCGTGTGAATCATGAGTGTAATTCCGGGATCATAAATGACCCTTCTTTCTCTATAAATGACTATTTTAATGATGTCTATAGCATCATAAGAAATATAGTTAAATGAGTTAAATAAATACATATTAGATTTTTGTTCACAATAATCTCAAACAGTTTAATTAATTTTCTATTTTTTTTTTGTTTTCAGTTAAATTTCACATTGCCCATTTGCACGAGGTCCAGGGCAAATATCGTCTTGCCAAGGAGCACTACGAGACTCTGCTGAAGGACAAAGATCTACCCTCTCATCTCAAGGCAGACATTTGTCGACAATTAGGTATGAAACCTTGTTATTATTAATAGTATTATGATATCATCAATAAATGAGAATTGAAAATAAAAATGAGATGATAAAAAAAATAGTGTTACAGCATAAGGTTTAGGGTTGACCGGGTGTACGGCGTGGCAGACACGTGTATTGATTTATTCTGGGGGTCTGAGAGCGAATGAGGAGAGGGGTCGTCGCGTCGGGGGATGAAACGAGGATAGATTCTGGGGGAGCAAAAGAGATAGAGGGTGAACAGCCTGACAGGGGAGAAGAGAAGCTTGGGGGTGGCTTTGCGATTGTGGGAAAACGGCCGTCTCTTTTGATATGAACGACCACCACCATCTCTAGGAGACTTTTTCAGCCACAAAGAGGCTTTTATAATAATTGATCTATAGCAATGATGATGGTATATCAAATAAAAGCCAATTAAACTAATTTCCTATTTTTTTTTTCATTTATGTTTTTTATTTTCAATCTTTATTCTAGCTTCATTCATCTCGATTTGACCCATTTACGCGGCTACAACAGAGATAAACAATGAATATACAGAGAGCTAGAGTCAATGGAAACGTGTAGACGCATCAATGAGTGAATCTGTTGAATTACGAGGACAGAACCGTGCCAATTCGTCGGTGTTAGCTGGTTCAAGCGAAGTTTGACTTCACGGCCACGTTGTTATCATGTTTTGAATTGTAATCGACACTTCCTCCTGCATACCGTTGTGCCCGAGACAAAGCCAACTGAATTATAATATCCACTGAGACGCGCAAATGAAGCAGCAATCAAGAACAAAGAAAGTCAAGCCACACTGAAGAGGAGTGGTGGTGACAAGGACGATTCTTCTATATTTATGACTTGGACATTTTCCTAGCACTTGTATTTCACAAGAGCCATGTTTACTGTATTGTTTTCTGTTTTTTTTTCTCTGCTGAGAAACATTTTTCTTCTACACTTTGATTTACTGCGACAATAAATTATCTGAGGGAAAGTTTGTGCTACGTGCTGCTCCAACTAGACTCGATGGCGTGCTTGCAGGGCTACACGGACCTTCCCTAGCTGATGTTGAATAGGGGCACAAGGGGATCTTTCAGCCAGGTGTTCCCATGTGGGACTATCCTAGATAGTTCTTCCACAGGTCAGGTCGAGAGCGAGAGAAAGAGCGAACTGAGAATCAAGTGTATAGAATTTGAAAAAATCTCACGGGATCTGTGGACCCCTAATCTCATGACAAAAACTCAAATGCGACGCATAAGGTGGAGCATACAGTGAAACGCCTGCTGCACATAATGATGATTGGGTGATTGGAATAAATAAGATAAGAGTTGGCTTGGCAATTCGTATACATTTATACAGCTCCAAAGGGACGAAGAACTCTACGCCTATGTTTACAGGGGGTTGTAATTTGAGACTTGGTTTCAGGGGAGAGGGGAACAGAAAGCCAGGGACTGGTGGGGCAAAGTGGCTACTCGAGGTTATATACCTGCAAAAGTCTATTCAGTTCGACATTCGTCTAGCATCCTGACAACCTGGATTTTATCCTCTTGCCTTGAGTGTTCAAAGATAGATTTGCAAAGTTTCAAGAGTGACTTTGATATTTATTTAATTTTTTCTTTTCAGTTGATCAAGGGATTGAAGATTAAATATAAGTATTTGACTATAAAAATTCACGGGGGATTATTGTATTTATTTAAGGATGGATGTACCATGTGGTTGACTCCACAATCTTGGGTGTGACAAAGGACCAGAAGCAAGCCTGTGCTATTCATTGTCTGCAAAGGTCGATTGAGGCAGAACCGAAGAGTGGACAGAGCCTCTACTTATTGGGCAGATGTTTGGCAGCTTCTGGGAAAGTTCATGATGCCTTCATTGCGTATAGGTAAAATATTAATTTTTCATTCTTGATGTTAGAATTAATTATTAGCATGTAAAAAGAAAATAATTAAAATATTTTATTTACTTCTGTATGAATAGAAACTCTGTTGAGAAGTCCGAGGGCAATGCGGACACGTGGTGCAGTATAGGTGTCCTTTATCAGCAACAAAATCAGCCTATGGACGCACTGCAGGCCTACATATGTGCGGTGCAGCTGGATAAGTCACATTCGGCAGCTTGGACGAATCTTGGAATATTGTATGAAAGTGTTAGTCAACCGAAAGACGCTCTAGCTTGCTACGTGAACGCTTCAAGGTAAGTATCAGTTAATTCTAATTAATTCTTCAGTGTAAAGAAAGAAACTATAAAGAAATTAAAATTGTTTTATTTTTCCTAAAGGGGCAACAACAACACGCCAAATTCGACGAGCTCGTTGGCTGGCTTGGGCGGTGCCAAATCGGGTGGGAATACACCGATGAACCCGTCCCTTCAGCAGCGAATTAATTTCCTTCAGAGCCATCTAAGTCAAGCACCAATGCCATCCATAGCTGCCAAGTAAGAAAAACTTTTAGCCTGCACAGATAAGTGATTTTTCATTCTCCTGCTCCGAACTGATTTATCTTAACGCATTCATTTTCTTTGCTCTAAAAGGAGACGGCAACTGCCGTCGATAGAAGAAGCCTGGAATCTTCCCATCAGCGCTGAGATGTCAAGCAGGCAGCAGCAGCAACCAACAACCCCTACTGGCTACAAGTATACAGCCCCACCATCAGGACCACCGCCGCCTTATCCACAAGCACAGGGACAAAACATCAATACGAAGAGATTCAAGCCCGGTGAGGAGCCAGTGTCTCCAGGAGCTCCGCAACGACCTCCACCTTTTTATTTGACGACACAGCAGCTCCAAATGCTGCAGTTTCTACAGCAGAATCATGGTAACTTGACTGCACAACAGCAGGGACTGTTGCAGCAGCTTCAGCTACAGTACAGGTCGATGCAGCAACACCAGCAGCAGCTCAGGATACAGCAGCAACAGGCAATTCAACGAGGACTGCGACCTGGGCAGCCCGGGTATCCTACTGGTTTTGGACCCGCTCAATCAGGACAGCCGGGTGTCATCAAGAGCTACGGTTTACCTCAACAGCCTCAAGGCGGTACCGTCGCCTTGCAGACTGGCTTTTCCGACTCAAATGTTGGTTACAATGCTGCAGCGACTGGTAATGCGCAGCAGAGTCCTGGTATGCCTTACAAGTCTGCTGCAGAGCAAAATTACCCTCAACGAACGACTGCTCAATACAATCATTATCAATCCAGTCAGTATGGAGCTCAGGGATACACTCAAATCACCTCGACGACGAGTAATTACCCCGAGGGTGCTGCAGGTAACAAAGATCTAGGTGTAACTGATCAAGAACTTCAGGCATTGCTTTCGCAAAAAGACATTGCCACTTCTCTAGCCGAAGACCTTCTCAAGCACTTTGGATCGGAGGACTTGGATGTTAAGGATGATTCGTCTATCATGAATAATGGCACACTGAGCTCTGGGCCATTTTCGCCCTCGAATCTTGAAGAAAGTGAAAAGATGAAGGAGGTGAAAGTAGAAAAAGTAGACACAGGCGATCAGGAACGAAATTTCGAGAGGACGAACTCAGAAGCTGCGCCCGCAGTGGAGACTGTTAAGTGTGAGGCAACCTCAAGCACGAATAGGATTGATTCAGTTCGAGTGGAGCCTGCATTGAAGCTCGAGAGCCTCTGTGAGTCGCCAGTCGAGCCAGAATTCTCCATTGAAATGGACGCAAAGAATCTTGTGGAGGCATGCAAGGGGCAGGGTCTCAAAGGCGTGCCAAATTGCTCGATAATGGCTGACCGATCACCACCACCAGCGCCTCCAGAGCCACCGAGCCAGAAATTAACGAAAGAGCAACTTTTGCCACCAACTCCAAGCGTCTACCTGGAGAATAAGAAGGATGCATTTAGCCCACAACTTCAAGAGTTCTGTCTCAAGCATCCAATTGCGGTTATTCGAGGTTTAGCAGCTGCATTAAAGCTCGATCTTGGCCTCTTCTCCACCAAGACCTTGGTCGAGGCCAATCCTGATCATGGCATCGAAGTCAGGACGCAGATGCAGCAGACGAGCGACGAGAATTGGGATCCGGTGATGGCAAGGAAAGTCTGGGGCTGCATTAGTCATCGTAGTCACACGACAATTGCCAAGTATGCTCAATATCAGGCGTCAAGCTTCCAAGAAAGTCTTAAGGAAGAACGAGAGAAGGCTCAGGGCATTCACCCAGCCAATCTGTCGGATTCAGACTCCAAGGACAGTACAGGAGTCGTAAAAAGGAAGAAGAATGCTTATGGATTGCCTGGCAGGCCCGGTTCAAAGATGCTGCGTTTTGGAACGAATGTTGATCTTTCAGATGAGAGAAAGTGGAAGTCTCAGCTCCAGGAACTCATGAAACTGCCCGCGTTCGCCAGGGTCGTGTCCGCAGGTAATATGCTCAGTCACGTTGGACACGTGATCCTTGGGATGAATACGGTTCAGTTATACATGAAGGTGCCTGGTAGCAGGACTCCTGGTCATCAAGAAAACAATAATTTCTGCTCAATAAACATCAACATTGGTCCCGGTGATTGTGAGTGGTTTGCAGTGCCTGACGCCTATTGGGGCATTATTCAATCTCTCTGCGAGCGCAACAACATCAATTATCTTCATGGAAGTTGGTGGCCATCGTTGGAAGACCTGTACGAGGAGAATATTCCAGTGTACAGGTTTCTACAGAGGCCTGGAGATCTTGTCTGGGTTAATGCTGGCTGTGTTCATTGGGTCCAGGCTGTTGGATGGTGCAATAATATTGCCTGGAACGTTGGTCCATTGACTGCACGACAGTATCAGCTCGCCATCGAACGCTACGAGTGGAATAAGCTTCAATCCTTTAAGTCAATCGTCCCAATGGTTCATCTCTCGTGGAATTTGGCTAGGAATATTAAAGTGTCTGATCCACGACTATTTGAGTTGATCAAGAATTGCTTACTTAGAACAATGAGGCAGTGCTGCTTAATCCTGGAGTTTGTGAAGAACAAGGGCGTCGAAGTGAGATTCCATGGAAGGGGAAAGAACGAGGCGTCTCATTATTGTGGCCAATGCGAGGTAACTTTTTGTTTTTTTCTTATATATTTATTATTAGAGATATATTTTTTATTAATTCGAAAAATATTGCTTACAGATTGAGGTCTTCAATATCCTCTTCATCAGAGAACAAGAGAAGCGTCACGTAGTTCACTGTATGGACTGTGCACGTAAGCAGGCCCCATCCCTAGATGGTTTCGTCTGCCTTGAGGAATACCGAATGCGTGATCTGATGGATGTCTACGATGGCTTTACACTTCACACGTCTGTTTCGTCTGCTCTAGCGTCACAATCGAGCCAAGCATCCTGAGGCTACATGCAGCACAGATATTTGGACTATCTGGGAACTCTCCAGTGAAATTCAATGTCTGTGTGAGACTATGTTTACCATAAGCCTCGTCCACGTACCTGAAAGTTACTTTTGACAACTAAAAGAAGAAGAACTTGTATGGTGAGAGTGCGTGGAATCTTCCATATTTCCCCATTTCGTCCTCTTAGTTAGAACTATTTGTACAAAAAAAAGATCACTAGCCTAATTCGAGTTGATGAACAACGAGTACGGGTCTCTGACGAATGGCCCTGATTATATAATTTTTAAATTACAGAGGCATTTCATTCATGCAAGATCGTACTTATCATTGAGTCACTCATGTTGGCACAGAAACGATGAACGTTCTGCCAATGTTCTTCTTTTTCTCTTTCTTTCCATTTTTTTCTTTGAACGACACATTGTGACGAACACTTTTTTCCACTGCCAATCGCGACGACGTTTGATAAAATGTTTCTTATAATCGTTATTATGGTGTAGAGTACACAATATAGAGTACGCGAAACTGCTCAAAGAGAAGCTGGATTCAATTTTTGACAGTCGACGACTAGACACTTTTATAACGAGAAAAATGTGTATATTCAAGTCCCAGAGAACATTTTCTGTCTGGCCTTCCTCCCCTTTCCGATCATGTACATTTTTCATAGACTATCATAAGAATAATAGACCTATTTTCTTAGACTGCGTAATGGCCAGAGTGATCCTTTCGAGACATACACAACGTATTTTTCAAGATAAATGGCATTTGATCATGTAAATTAGCCACTATGAAACATATGTAACTTATTTGCAATTTTTGTTCTTTATCAGTATAAAGTTTAACATCAATTTGACGTATTGTGATGACTTAATCAGGCTCGAGTATTTTGCGATGTGTTAGGAAAGAAACTTGTACTGTAGTTATTTAAGAGAGATACGAAAGAATAGTAAAACTCATTGCTGCACGCAATAATGATCTCAACGCACGATATTGGCGGCAACATTTCGGGCTTGCGACTAAGAGTTCTGCCAGTACCTTGAAACTGATGTGACAAACTTCAATTATTCGTTGATAAATTATATACAAAATATATTTAACATAAACCTTAGAGGTTTTAAGTAACGAGGACAGAGTTCTAACTCGCATAAGGAACTTTTTTAGAGAATTATTAGATTTGTTACATTCAATGTAAATTCGAAATAATCACGAAGGGGTTTTTTCAGCTCTGTCGTTTATTTTTAGGTCTTTTTATTTGCAATTATCTCCTGTTTGACTATCACTTTTGTACAGACATAGATGATTTTCTTTAGTAAAAACTATATAGACATTAACGTCGACGTTGATGTAAAAACATCTTGATACATTATTACAATGCATAATGTCCCACAAAACAGCATATTTTGATAATACAAAAAAAATGCAGATTAGAGGGCAATTAAACCCGAGGAAAACACGTTAACATAGATAAAGCATTTAATCTAAAGTTAAATGAAAAGAAAAGAAAAACATATTTTCGCTAAATCATGTACGAAAGTTTGAGTTAGCACAACAAACGAAAAGCAATAGTAATAAAGCAAAAGATATTCTGCTGATAAAAAGAGGCGGCAAATATTTTTTTTTTAGCTAAAAAAAAAGCACGAGGATGTGTAACAAAGTCATATTTTCGATTTTATCCATATTTTTTATGTAATGACCAGTAAAGGAAAATGAATGAATAGGTAAAAAGCAGCCCAAATAATTTTTAATATAAAGAAAGAAAAAAAAGAGCAGTTGAATTTGACGGACAAAAAGAAAATAAACATGATGTAAAACATTTGTATTTTAACATGTGAAAACCATTTTTTCACTGCCAAATTGTGATACACGAGTTCTCCCACCTAGAAAAGAAAGAAGAAAAAAAATAGAACTTCGGAGCGTTTCTCTTGTTGCTCACATTCAATTGTACTCTGTTAGTTACCAAAAAAAAAGAGTGTTCCTTTCTCTCAGGAACAGTCATAATAATTAATTGACACTAATCTTCAATCCTTTCTCAATGAAAGCGAAGTGTGTAGCACTGAATCATCAAAGTTATATGTAAAATGAAGATTCACACGCTAACACACACACGCAATGAGATCATTTGAAGCGCTCCGCTTTTATATTCATAAGAACGATCACATGTACAGTGCCTTTATACATAAGAGAAAAAAGAAAAGAAGAAAAACAAATTTTCCAGACAAAACAGCGCCTTTGAAAGATCCCTTTGAATTTAGAAAGGTCCGCTGCTTTTTTTCACTTTGACACACTTAAGTAAATAATTTACAATTGGGAACGATTAATTAGAGATAATATAGCTAGATTATGTTAGTAATTATTGTAAAACTGTACAGTCGAATGAAAAAAAGAAAAAGAAAATGAAAGATCTACGTAGACACGAGGTCGTACTATAAACTATAGCTAGCCTTATTACTGTCCTTACTAAGATTATTAATTATTCTCCATCGTGTTTATTAGTTTATTATTCGATAAAGCCGAATAATTTTTGCAATTAATATTGTGTTTTACCATTACGATGTAATATATGGTTATGCTCATTCGCTATATTTGTTTCTTCTTTTTTCAATATTCTAAATAATTAAATAATGCGATCTCACGCCACATTATTCGTTCATGTTCTGCTGATTGCCTGCATTTGCTTCCTGCGTGCTTGAACAACACCATAAACGACTGCAGCAAGACTCCTGCAGGTGCTTCTATGCCTTGAAACACCTTCAGACTCTATATTATCTCTACCCAGAACGAAATACGTCTCCATCGTGCCTTTTCCCTTCACCTCAATCATTCCACGCTTTTGCGTTTGGTAGCCGCGAGACTCCAAGAATCTTGCAATGTCCTTTGGCACCTGAATCTTACCCATGACTCCAGTCGAGTCCATCCTCGAGGCTTCATTCACAGTATTTCCCCAGATATCGAAGACAGGCTTGCGTGCACCAATAACTCCACCGACGAGAGGTCCACAGCTAATACCTACTCTTAAATCGAAATTATTGAACGAGTGGATGTTAACATCCTCCAGGCGAAGACGCATTGCCACTGCGTAGTCTACCAGTTTACACAGATGATCCATATCGTCTTTCTTGGGGTCCAGTGTGCTTGGATTCAGGCCTGAAGCTGCCATGTATGTTGCACCCACAGTCTTGATCTTCTCGATGCAGTGAAAAGGTGCCTCGTCCAGCAGCTCATCGAAGTCAGCTGAAGAAGACGATGGCAACTATATTTCTAAGCTCGTTTTAACTACAAAGACGTATAAAAATACATATTAATTTACCTATGATTTCATTGAGTAATCTGATGCATTCCATTCCTTTATTAACGTCCTCTGAATAGAATTCTGTAAAATTTGGCACGCTGGCGAACATCACGCCGACTTTATCCCGAGATTGAGAATACAATTCCTGAAAGAAAATATAAACGATGAAGAATAGCTGCTATTACTAAATAATTCTACAATTTCTAGTTCATCATAAAAAGGAAGGAATTAAATTTTAATGATTACCTCTGGCGGACGTTCAGTTGTGAGGAAATGATGAGCTACATGGTCAGGAAGGATATTCTTCAGTAGCTGCATGTTATTGTGCTTGGATTCGATCATATCCCCGAGCTCACGCTCTGCCTGTTGCTTCCACAGAAAGTCTAATCGCGATGTGACTTCCACTTGACGTCCATGATAAGTCACAACGACCAGGAAGACCATGAGGAAGATTAGCATTTGTGCAGAGAGTGGAATGACAGTCCTTTAAATTGAAAAGAATTGCCAGAAATATTACTGAAGGAAGTAATATGTAAAGCAAACTTATAAATATTTTAAACTCACTCATTGGGATCTTCTTCAGTGGTCAAAAATAATTCTCTACACCCAACGAGGATCATTACAGCATACATGAGGACAATCATAGATGCCAAAGCAGTTTTCACCAAGTAATAGAGTTTTAATGCAGAGGCAAGAGCAATGAGACACAGAATCCATGTAAAGACGATGTATTCTGGTCGAAGACAAGTCTTTTCATCCAATACTGACGACTTTGTCGAGTTGAAATTGTTATCAATCACAGAAAAAACTTTTCGCGACTTAAAGTTTGCTTCGTGACTCGATAAAAACTTTCGACGATGTCTCTTGGGCCCATAATGCTTTTCATATCTGTAGAACCTTAAGAAGTGTCGTTTGCTGTGACTTTGAGAATGTTTTTCCGTTCTTCCATCAACGACATGACTCAATTTTACGTCAATGTCATTGGATTCTCTCGCAATTGATCGATTATTGCGTTTTGGTGACTCTTTTACGTCCTCATGCCTTCCCTCATCCTCGAGAGCTGCCTCCAAGAAGCTAAAGATCAGTCTGTCGAGTCCAGCACGACTTTCAGTTGACAGAGGAGCATTTCTCAAGCCCTCTTCGACGGCTTTACGAGCCACAGGACTTTCTGAGGAATGAAATTCTTTAGTGGGACAAGCAACTACACCGATGACTGATGTCATAGCCATTAGACTTATCAGGCTACAAATAAATATTGTGCGATGGAGCTTGTTATGCACAAGCATCGAGGACGCGTGCTGGAGGTACTCTGGAAGGTTCTTAAACTCCTCAGCCATGACCAGGATGCAGCAGACCACGAGAACGGTTGTCGTGAGTAGGAGAGACCCCAGAAGAGCGACGCAACTGATCACAGAAGAATATAATAATTAAATTAAATGAAAACGTATTTATTTTCATCAGTTAAAGACTCACTCAGGCACAATAACTGCTTGGCAAATAGCAATAAAAATCCAGATGACAAAGCAGCAAGTCATATTTGACTTGAACATGTCTTCTCTCAATTGTCCAAACTGCAATGTAAAAGAGCTCCTTATTCATTCTATTCATGTGGATTTAAATAAATGATTGAGCTTACTTTAGCTTCAAGACTTTCGTCATTGTAACGTAGAGTCCAGGCATTGATGTTTGCCAGTCTCATACGTTTATTGCTTGCAGTTTCGTAGCCACCAGTTCTCTTTTCACCAGGAACACCACCTTCATCATCCTCCTCGTCCTCTAAATATTCTGCTTCAAGATTGCTCACGGAATTGGCACTATTCAACTAACAAATAAATAAGCAAATAATTAACAAATACAATCAATTAATCCATCAAAAGACTCTCTGCTTACATTCTCGAAGGGAATTTCTGGAGTCCAATCTACTCCAATGTCATCTTCATCTTTAGAAGTATTTGCACTATCTTTGTTGCTGCTGCTAGATAATGGATTACTGAGCCTGAAGCTTTTTTTCGTTTTATTGCCAGTCGTCTCGTCTTCAGACGTGACTTTCGGCTTTGATGACTGTCTCCTCTTCGATTTCATAGGCTCAGTCTGCTTGATCAAGTATGTCACCACCTTCCTGTCCTTCAGATAGTTATCCCTGTCCACTCCATGTCCTGGTTCTACTTCGTAGACGTCGTTTAGACATTTTAGAGTCTCTGCTGATATGTGTACACGTCTGCAAAAAATAAAGACATAATGAATAAAATTAATTCATTGAAAAATGATTTAAATTTTCAAATATAGGTTTTATTTATTAAATACCCAGGGATTCCACCACTTTCCAAGTGGTTTGCCAGCGTAACATCATAGCTCCAGACGTCAAATTGCCACTTTCTCAGTCCAAGAACTCCACAGAGAACTGAACCACTATGAATACCTATTCTCATATTGAGATCGACCTGAAATGTATTATTAAAAATTCATAGAAAGCTTCTATTACTTGGGTTTCAGGAAGGATTTATGAAGGGATCTAAATTATTACTTTTGTAGTGAAACGAATGTCCCTGATGGCCTTAATCATATGAAGACCCATCTCGACACAACAGTGAGCATGATCGCTTCTCGCTGTGGGCAGTCCTGACACGCAGTAGTAACAATCACCAAGAAGCTTTATCCTGAGACAATGATTTTCTGCAGAAAGCCTGTCGAAACGGGCGAACAGATCGTTCAGCACCTTCACGAGTTCCTGTGCGCTGCACTGGCTCGCCAGTGCTTTAATTCAACAGAGAACCATTTTACGAGCATCATATTTGAGTGTATAAAAGCTTTTTCTTCTTACTGCAGAAGATAAAAAATAATGAAATAGCCTTAACTGTATTTAATCATTGAGACAAGAATTTTGGAAGAGTAACAAGTCGCGAAATGTCAAGACCGCCGCAAGTTTCCGGGGTCATTTCGCAATAACTAACGACTGATTGCTGCTCTTAAATTTAGACTTGAGTCGAAAATTTTCAGCGACGAAGATGAACGCTCTAGAGCGCAGAGAGACTATTTTCAACATTCCGTCGTCACTTCGTTAATGTCATGAACAGTGAGGGACGTATTCTTCTACTACAAAGTATTATAAAATCTTCGTGGTCCATTTATCATTTTATGTAATAGTACTTCTAAAAAGAAAACCTTATTAGCATGAAATCGTTACCAGTAAATCCTTTTATATCAGCGAATAAGATGCTGACATTTTCATATCGATGAAGATATATCCTGTGAAATTGATTGGGAGTAAATGAAAATGTCCCACCACTAGCAGTCTCCCTGGCAATGTCCCTGATCATCTCCTTGGCCACAAAGTCAGGAAGAACTGAAAAATAAAACCTATGTATTATAAACCATATCAGTATCGGTTATTATTGCCTCGCTGTTGTTCCTGTGAGGCCTCAAACTCTTCGCAAATTCATTTGAAATTGGAAATCGATGGTCTCCATAAATACACATAGGGTCATCGAGACGATGTATGGGGAGTCAATCGACTGTGAATCCACACGTTGATCCTTTTGATATCCGGCCAAGCGCATCTTACGGGCCAGCGGTCTCGGCTTGTGTTATTTACGTCCAATAAGAAGAAGTAGAAGTTGAAGAAGACAAAGAGGAACTGACAATTAATTTGTTGGGTGACAAGGCAAAATTAAAAACGACGAATAGATAGATTAACATTGAAGGAAGAAGAGTATACCAGACAAGAGAAGTTTCTCCTGTCGATTATTCTCGTTCTGAGTCCTCTGACGTGTCTCCATGGACCTGTGAGTCTCCAAAAAAGCTTGACGCTGTCCTCTGTCTGTTAGATACTTTGTATACATGCCAGCCAGGTTCACAGCGAAATAAAGAAGTATATTAGTCGTGAGCATCCTGGTAATGCACATGATATCCTGTAACTACAATCAATAATCAGTAATTACATCAAAATTCTTCTCTTGCTTTAAAGATAAACTTCTTACGTATTTTGAATTGTAAAAGAGTGACGTGATGGTTGTGGTCATGTGGGTCAAAGCTGTCCCAAAGCCAGCGAGGACACACCATCTCAATGGAAGTGGTAGCATGGCATAAGGAGCATAGACCACGAAGAGGATGTACCACATTATACGCTGCTGAGATGAAAAATTTAATCCCGCCGCTACGAAACCTTCGAAACAAGGTCATTGATCATTCAGAAAATAAACGAATAAATTCAAAGATTGTGAATCTCAATGAATTTGTCGAAAGGAATATGATTGATTAATTCATTGATTGAGCACAACTCGACTGTGGTTTCTGCATTGATGGGATTCGCGGTGTTATTTTTATCCTCAAGGTATTTCGCCAAGCCACAGGTGGAATTCAGTATTTTTAGGTCGACATTCAACGAGATTCAGCCAGGTTCTTTACCATTAACAAATTCACACTTTCAGAATGGACATTACTATACTACCTTGAGTGTTGATGAGTAACCAGGTGAACACAGACGCCCAGTGGAGGTAATTGTTGGAGAACCAACGACACAGTCCCAGGATACAGACGACGAGATTAGCTAGCATGCAACAGGACGCCCAGGATAGTGTTTCTATCAAGCCATTACTTCTTTCATTTCTTCTCAAAAGCCACATGGTGATGACAGCAATCTATAGAAATAAAAACAATGAATATTGAGTAATATCAATGCCTAAATTATCACTGAAAAATCAGTCGTGAAGCGATAAAAGAAGATAACTACAAAATTATGAAAAATTTTAGACACTTTTATTTTAATAAATATCTCGAAAACTTTGAGAGATACGGTAAAATCTTATTGTATCTTTTTTATAGGAAATTGAATTCTCTACAAAAAAGGTCCCTTGTATTTTTATCGTACTTCATATAGTTCTCGAGATATAATCAATTTTGTAAAATGTTTTAATGAACCCAGTTATCTCGACTTATCTTCTTTTACCGCTTAACAACGGAAATTTACCTTGAGACCTAGATCAACGACATTAAGCATGATCAATGATTGTTGACGCTGTCGAGAGGAATAATTGAAGTAGGATTTCTCCAAGCTGGGACTGTGGAAGCTGTTGGTCAAAGACGGACAGAAGATCCCCTTGTAGAGTCTGCCCTTCTTGAAGACATCTAGAATTTCATTTCATCATTTTATTGAGTATACCTTTGCTCTGTAAATAATTATTGATCACCTTGCTGACAGGGTGATGGTTCTTCGGGTTTCTCTGGTGGTTCTTCAATCACAATCTCTGGTCGTGGTGATACAACAAGTCTAATCTCACCGGGTTCCTCCATATCCGGCAAGTCTGAGTCTACGTGAGATGTTGCGACGCCGACGCCCCAGGCAGCCAGGCCTTCTCTTCCAAGTCGCTCGGAGGTCAGCTTCTTCACCGCTTTGATCCATAAATGCTTCCTTGGAGAGATACCCAATCTGTAGAACATATATGCCCATGTATTTACTTTTTATAATTAAAAAAAAACAGTAATCTTCAGATATACTCACTCGTTGATGCCTGGTACATCGGGTTCCAGCATCATGGTCCAAGTCTGTTCTGTAATCATTATCTCTGGATGATGACAATTGCCCTCGGTTCCTTATATGTTTCTCTCTATTTAACTTCACGTTGCCATTAATAAATAGCCACGCGGTTCACTACGTGACATGCTTGTCTTCGCGTGTTGATTGTAGGGATGAACAGATATATGTGAGGAAGGCACAGATAGTGATGAAATAGATACAGAGATATTACAGAGATAAATAGAGATGCCTAAACGATTCTGTTTGTCACCTGTAAAGAATACGGAAAATTTTGTTTCATGTGGCTTGTGGCAAAATCCCTCATTTCCCGGTTTTTGCTTTTTGGCCGGTCGAGAAGAAATGGTCACCAAGATGTATAGATGTTAGGAAACAAATTGCTTTAGTCTTGCACAAAGGACCAAGCAATAAGTCAGCAGTTTTTTTTTATTTGGTAGAGATATTGTTCTTTGTTAATTAGAAAAAAAAATCCACACCAATTGCGCCACTCAAGCCCTTTTTTCCCTTATTTTTCCATTCTCACTCCAATGCAGAGCCGCTGGGTTTCCAATCAGTCGGATTAGTGTTGCGTCTGATCTAAAATTGCGCGAAGCTAGACAAATTGATTATGCTTTGCGTGTTATGTTGGGTGAATTATTTAACGATGTATTATTTTAATTAAGGGACAGCAGGCATTACAGTTTACTCGCCTCTCGCTTTACCTTTTTAGACCGATTGACTCTCGTCAACTGGTCGACTCACTGTTTGAAAGGCACTGACCGCCCCGCCGTGATCCATTGACGTCAGCGCTTCATCCCCTCTTGAAAAGTGCGATAATTTATAGTATAATACCGCTTGCAGTCTACGATTATAAACAGATTTTGAATTAATAAGACAAATGACTTTTTCTAAACTTTTTTTTACCATGTTTATTAAATTATTATTATTATTACAGTTAATGGAATAGATAGAGTCGCTAATTTAAATCTCTGCTATTTAGTAACAAAAAATAGGCTCTGAAGACTCTTATATATGTCGTAAAATCAGCACTGTTTCGTCGCTCGTGTTCTATCCATATAGACTCAGCTTCATGTATCATGAATGTACGAGTGTATTTTCTCTAATAATACTGCACGAGACTCCACGTGTAGTGCTTGATTGTTTATAAATTTAAACACAGTTTAATTCGTTGCTGATTAAATATTTAAACGCCCCTTCTCACGATTCAAATAGAATTTGATAATAAAAAAAAAGAAAAAGAAAAAACACGGAAGAAAATGGTATTAAACATTACTACTACACAGAACGTCAATGGCAACACGAAAAATTACTGTCATAATTTTGGGCCTGACGTTCTGCTATATTTAACTGTTTATAGTTGTAAAGAAAGACATACAATCGATGTATGTAAAAAAAAGCG
Source organism: Eumacrocentrus americanus (assembly GCA_018902335.1). Lineage (NCBI taxonomy): Eukaryota > Metazoa > Arthropoda > Insecta > Hymenoptera > Braconidae > Eumacrocentrus > Eumacrocentrus americanus. The sequence goes on along the minus strand of JABSMT010021159.1, from coordinate 436 downwards.
AGTCTTTAAATAGTCTTGCGAAGTTCTTGGAAGATCTCTCTTGGAAGTCTAATCAAGGAGTCAAGTCTTCTCTATATACCTATTTACAAGAGAACGTATAAAAGTTTAATAATAAAACAAACCCTGAAAAAAGAGCAACAGCTTAGTCAAGTGAAGTAAGTTTTGCTCTATTTTCAGTAACCAGAACTTCGTGGATCTTTACGTCATCGTCAGTTGACACATCAATGAGCTGGAGACTGACGATTAATTTTGTGGGCGAAGTTTCATCTTGCTCAATGTGATTAATCTCGGCAACGAATTCTTTGTTCGCTACTAGATCGTGAAAACGTTTGCATGTGAGTGGAGACCAGTCAATGTTTATTGGGTCGATACCTGCAAGTAAAATAAACATATTTCTCATAAACTTTTCTGCAATGATTTTGTAAAATTATATTTT
>JABSMT010021049.1:0-29270 GCA_018902335.1 Eumacrocentrus americanus | reverse complement strand
AAATAAAAGTACGATAAAGTCTCTTAAGAATTTTATAAAACACGGTATCATAACGATTGTCTCATAAAGAATAAAATGAAGTAGTATTACCAATTATCATTAATGTGCATAAAAGTTTCTTCTTCAGTAAAACTTATAAAGTTAATGATAAAATACTCTGGTGAATACTGAAAAAGAATTAATAACTTCTTATCAAAATAAGACCGAATTTCCCGTTATTAACAGTTTTCACTTTCACGTCTACGCGTTGGCCAATGCGTAGTATTTCACCCTGTAAGTCCGTCGCGTGAATGAGACCATCTCTCTCTACTCCTACATCAACAAATGCTCCAAAATGTACGGGATTACGGACTTCTCCGCTTAACAGTGAACCTACAGTTAAATCGGCCATACACCTCAGACTATTTCTAAACAACGGAGCTTTAGAATTACTCCTGATATCTTCTCCTTTAGCCATTGTCAGCCCTTTCACAATAGTTTCCAGTGTTTCTTCATTAGTTTTTAATTGTTTCGCTACCACAGCGTATCCTTGACCAACAAAGACATTAACAGCAGAAATAAATTCTCGAGTTCCCAAGCCTTCTAAATTAACTCCACAAGCCTTGATAAGAGCATTGGCAATCTTGTATGATTCAGGATGAATCCACGTCTGATCCAAGTAGTTGAAGCCATTATTTCCATTGGCTCTGGATTGCTGAGCTGATTTTGATAAGGCAGTTTCTGGCAAAATACGAATGAACCCTGCACATTGTTCGAAAGTCTTCACGCCTATGCCTTTTACTTTCCGCAATTGCTCTCGATTGGTAAAGGGCCCGTTTTGCTTTCTCCATTCGATGATATTGGTGGCTTTGGCATCTGACACACCAGCAATTCTTTTCAAGAGACAGTGAGAAGCTGTGTTTATATCGACGCCGACAAAACTCACAGCTTCCATCACGACCTGCGAATAATACAATAAAATACATAGTTACCCAGGTATCTGTAAGAAAAAAATGTAAGAAGCAATTAATGAATAGTAAATAATACGAACTTCATTTAATTTAGACATTAGCTGCTTCTCAGGAAGATCATGTTGATACATTCCAACTCCAAGATGCTGGGGATCAACTTTCACGAGTTCTGCAAGAGGATCCTGAAGTCGTCTGGCTATTGACGCAGCTGATATCACGTTGATATCCAACGTGGGAAATTCCGATTTAGCTTCAGCACTACAGCTGTATATTGAAGCTCCTGCTTCGTTAACAATTGTGTAATCAACATCCTGTTTACCAAATAGCCCGGACTTTATGAGATCGGAGATAAACCTCTCGGTTTCCCTGCACGCAGTGGCATTCCCCAAGGCCAGTATAGAACACTGATATTTGCGCACGAGAGTGGCGAGTGTATTAGCAGCCTCTTGACTTGATTTCCCACCTCTTCGAAGAGGATATATCGTTGTAGTTTCCACGACTTCTCCTTGGGCCGAGATAACAGCTAATTTACATCCATGAGTAAATCCTGGATCCATCCCAAGGATTACCTTGCCTCGTATTGGTCGAGTTAGCAGTAATTGCTTAACGTTTACCGCAAAAACCTCCATCGAAGCCTCTTCTGCCTTCTCGCTCAACTCCTTCCTAGTTCGTCTTATGATAGCTGGCATGATTGACTTTTTGTAAGCCTGGTGGAAAGCATCAGTCACAAGCATCTTATGGAATGGCGATGCTTTTACAGCACAATTGTATATTTCCAGTACAGATCTCTTCAGTGCTGTTTCAAAACTACCTGAAATTGTAATCTGTACGGTTACAAACTTTTCAGCCTCTGCTCTATTAATTGCAAGGACGTGGTGAGGCTTTATGTTTCTCTCTGAAGTACTCCAGTCGAAATACATTTCATATTTTTTGTCATCATTATCTTTCTTTTTGTTTGTCTTGGCATCTATGGATTTAATTGCTAATGCCTTTTTGGTGTGTATCTGTACTGCAAATTTTTCACGCAGTTCTTTAATTTTGTCAAACGTGCGTTTATCTTTGTTGATCATATCAGCCAAGATACAGACAACACCATTTTTAACTTTCTCTTCATCTTGCAGTCCGTCTTTATCTGGATTGATTAGAGTCGTCAAGTGTCGAACTTTGACACCCTGCAGCACGGCTTCAGCGAAAGGTGCCAATCCTAGATCTCTGGCTCTCTCTGCAAGCGATCTTTTTGAGCCTGTCTTGTACAAAGTATGAATATGCTCCAGTTCATTGAGTGTCTTTATTGATTTCACCGTATTGTGAAGCTCTGGTGTCCATTTCCCAACGTTTTCAATTGACTTCAGAACTGTATTAGCTTTTTGCTTAATCGATGAGACTCTGTCATAGCTCTCCTTGATTGTTCTCAATTTGTCTGCATCCAGTCCACCAGTCTGAGCCTTTCTGTATCTCGCGATGAAGGGCACTGTATTGTCTGCATCGAAAAGCTTTACAAGACTCTCTGCTACAGTTCTGTTAATCTTATTGACTTCCTGGATATAATCAACGCTACTCCACTCATAAATACTGCTGTCTTGAAGTATTAAATTGAGATTTGCTTTTTCACCTTTAATAAGCGTTGACGATGGTTTCTCATCCAATTTCCTATCATAACCATCCTCCCTCCTGCGTCTTTTTGATGATAAACAACCCATCTCGTCTGCAGATGTTTCAGACTTAGGTTTTCTGCCAGCTTTCTTTCTTGCCTTGACTGGAAGCTTTTCAGACTCGTCTTCTGAATCAGATATTTCAATAGTAGCGTCTCTCTGGCGTTTTGTCATTCTTCACACTGGATCCTACAAAATAGACAATGAATTAGTGAATTCTTTTTCATAAATATTCAACACACATGCAAAATAGCAAGACATACGAGTTGAAATTGGATTGACACTGAAAGCCAGCATTTTGAATGAATAAAATCAGTACTACGCAACAGCTATGAACGATTTAAAAGCGGATATCCAACTGACCCAACTACTAACAAGCTAATGCATATATGTACCTTATCAGTCAACGCTTGGAGCTTCGCAGTCACGTGTAATTCGAACTTACCAGCTCGTATGGCGACGAGAACTTCGGGGAAAAGGCTGGAATGATAACATGAGGGTCGATTCACAAATTGTAGAATGTTTTGAGCCATTTTGAACGGACCTTTATAGCCATTGAGCCGTCCTAACCTACAAATGCCGGGAATTTTGGGGCATTTGTGTAAAATACGATGTCTGGACGTTCATGGAGAATATTTGAAGCTCTTTCAGCTCGAATTAATAAATCCCCAGCGTTATCTAGTGCAATAGAGAATGCAAGTGAACGAGCACACGTACAAATGACAAATATTCAAAACATTGCAACGAAAAAATACGATACTATTGTTAAGGTACACATACGTTCGAAATACATGTCAAATTGTATATATTTATATTTAGAATTGACTGTGGATTGATTTAAAATTATTTTCAGCAAGTCCATGGCGCCACAATTATTCAAGACTTGAAATCTGCAGCCTTGGAGCCCTCGACTCCAATACCAAGGCAGCTGGTTAACTGGTGGAAATGGTATCAACAATTGACCGGTTTAGAGGACGTTGAAGTAGCTAAACGACAAATGATTGCAGTCCAGGATAAGTTATTTAATTGTCAAGATCGACGTCGAGATCTTACGAATGAGGCTGCTGTGGTTGCTGAAAAATTGAAAGAAGTCTATGGGGAATTGGTACAGACGAGACGAGAAGATGTTAAGTATGTGCAGTTAACAATAATGGAGAATAAGGCCCTTCAAGAACAGGGTAGAATTATATCGTTATTGAATATGTTAGAGCACGAAGAAAGAGATTATTTTACTCAATTGGCAACAGCTATCAAAGAATACCACGATAGTCAGACGATGAATGCACAGAAGTATAAATATTTATCGATTCTCGCCTCTGCTATTATTGCTATTTTATCATTAGGTGGGTCTATGATCTATAATAACAAAAGAATCGCTGATGTTCACAAGATTATTGCTGCTGGTCAAGAACGCAATGAATCCCTTTTTAAGACTTACTTTGGTTCTATAGAGAATAGTGTTAAAGCAATAAAGAATCGTGAAAATACTCCGATCATATGGAATTCTAGCTCAGAGACAAAATCTGATGAATCTAAGACAAGTTTATATCAAGATAAAAAAGTCGTGATAGGAGCACTTGCCCTCCTTTTCTTTCTTTGCAGTAGATTTTCTTCATAATTTAGAGATAATACGTTTTGTATTGTATGGAAAAGCTGGAGCTTGCCGGGTGATAATGCTTATTGTATCAAAATAAATTTATAGAATCGTTATGTATATAATGTACAAAATAAACATTAGTTTAATTATTTTATTGTGTATATATATATATACAAATTTTAGTATTGAACTTAGTCAGAAAAAATTGTAAACAGCGTGTGAGTATTCGAATAATGCAAACGAAGAATTTTCGTGATAGATGACACAGACAAGTTAAATGATCTCAATAATAATTCAGTAATAATGTTTAGAAAGAAGAAAAATTTATTCGTCCCAGGATTTCCATTCCAGACCATCGGGGGGTCGTCTCTCAACCGTAGTCTTGCCTACTTCTGTCCAATTTGTGCTCAACACAGTGCCACCAGACTCTTGCTGTTAGAAACATTATGAATTATGAATTATTACGGATACAACTACAGATAAATCACTTGAACAAACATTATTGCAATACTCACAAATGATTTATTCATTGCTCTTCTCACTTCATCTGAGCCATTGACATAGATCTTTTGGAAGAGAGCATTCACGGCAGCATCACCCTCAGGCTTTTCTTCAGCTTCCTGCTTCTCTATTTCCTTCTCCACCTTGTCCCAGTCTTTTGATTTCTTGCTCGAGCTTGGATACTTTGGAGGCTCAGCGTGTGCTTGAAGAACTTCTGTAAAGAGAGATATTGTTCATATAAATAAAAAATCAATATAAATCATTCGAAATTCAATACTTACCGTCAGGTATACGTTGGACTGCCTTTTGTACTGCAGGATTTCCTTCGAGAACAGTCCATCGCAGTCCGTCGCGTTTCTTCAGCTTCACCTCGATCTTAGAAGGAACAACTTTGTACGAACACTGATTTGGTACAATTTCATGTGCTAAGTCAAGCTCTAAACTGTATTCATTACCAGACGGCAATTTAGCACTCATACTAAGCTATAAAATAAGATTGGGATTAGTTTGTTTGATCGATGAAACAAATTATCATACAATAGAGTTCTTACTGTCGTTTCACCATAGTGAACTCTGATAGTGTCTGCATTCTTTGCTAAAATTGTTACGATGACAAATGCCTCCGTTTGATACCAGTCATGCTTTATTTTTGGTGTAGGCATCTGTAAAAAATTTTTTTAATACAGAATTATACAAAAATAAGTTGGATTTTTATTTGGAGGTTAGGTTTTACATGTGATAAATGGAATAAAGAAGTCATTTTGGGATTTCTTACTTGATTATTTTGAATATCAGTAGCTTCATTACTGTCAGCCATTTTGTTATTTTTTTTACTATCTAATCAACAAAGTTCAATTATTTATTCTTATACAGCTGCAGAAACTCACAATTCACGAACGCCGTTGTTTTTGGCCTCGCACTCGTACGCATGCCCCAGAGTTTCTAGAAAAGCAATGGCTGCCATCTAGTGGCGGGAATATTTGAAAAATGTACATCGAAGAAAGTGAAATTTTAACAATCACAATTTTCTTTTCATAAATGGACATGTATATTTATAGATAAATAATCATTTACAAAGTTTCCTTGTTCAATAGCCTCCACGTCATGAACTAAATTATCGTTAATTAACACGGTTATGTTCATAATTACAAAAGTAAAGTGACACTGAAATGATTTTTATCGTAGTGACTTCATCTGCCAGCAATAATAATATCTTGTAAACATTTAAAATTTTTTAAATACTAATACACGAGAAAAATGAGGTAATTTAATCTCATTTTGATTCTTTGCAATAATACTAAAATATACAAGAGAAATAACACAAGACGAACTTTGTTCAAGAAAATCAAATAGACTAGATACTGTAGTTAATTTGAAAAAAATCGTAGAAATATCACGTTAGCATGAAGAAGACGATAGAAAGTTTCAACATTGGCTTGAGCAGAAACTGTTGTGCTTAGTCGGCATAGCGACGTATACAAAGTAATGCATATAAAGAGTAGCGAAATCCCTGCCAATTGCAACAATTGGAAAAGGCAAGTGTGAGACAAAAGTTTTCTGAGCTTCAATACGTTTTACACCAACTTTATAACACGAAGCATCTCATAAAAATATATAAATCTTCGCTATTCTAGAGTCTTTACGAGCTTAGCCCTCTATGCTTGCGTTTCATTCGAGCATATGGGCCAATTTCAGGATCCACTATGAAGTCGTAGAGAACTGCAGTCCAGGAGTCGTGGTGGGGCAGATTGTCATAGAATTCAGGAGCAATACGTTTGACCTAAACAAAAAAAATTATCTTTTATAATTTAAGTCCTGAGGTTTCCATAAAATTATTTTTACGTACCTCAGGTAATCGAGAACCTGGTACAGCTGGGAAATCATGATGCTCATTGTGATAACCGACATTGAACGTAATGAAATTCAATGGTCCATAGTAGCTATAAGTTTCATATCCTTTTTTATACATATAATGCTCAGAAATGAAATGTCCTGCCACAGGATGTAATCCCATTGCCATAATAGCGCCACAGATAAAATATACTAATACTTTTCCACCTAAAAAAAATTAATAAATTATAAACAAAAGTTATAAATCAAAATTAGTAAAGAATGCTCCAATGCTTACCTAAGAAATACCATACTAGTCCATCAAAGACCAATTGAATTGCCAAATTAACATACTCCAGCGTTGTGGGGGCTTTTGGATAGGTAAAAAAAGGCCTGAATGAGTAGAAAAATGGCTGAAGAATAACCCAACAAAACTTTCCAAAGGTCGTGCAAAATAGCTTTGCCTCCAACAGCGTTGGTAAGTCCGTGTCAAGATATTCATCACCTTGGTACTGTCCAAAAGAAAATTAATATCAGTCATTAGGCAACTCTCTGATACGTGTCCAACATATAAAAACTTACACGATGATGCTCGAGGTGGTATTTCTTGAAGCTTATTGAAATTGGCAATCCAATGGGCAGATTAGCAAAGAATCCAAACAATTTGTTCGCCATGGGTCGGGCATGACCGAAGGCAAGATTGTGGGAAATTTCATGAATCGCTGAAGGACAAATAACGCACTACATTATCAGGAATGTGTCCCAACGCGTATTAAAACGAGATAAGCTTCAAATGACTCACCCAACATGAGAGAATGATTAATCACTCCACCGAAGCAATATGCCATTAGAAAAAGCATAGGATAGCTCAAATCCTTCACTATAAACATAGATGCAAATTGAACTAACACCATGGCTGTTACCACCCATTTAAAATTGGGATCATAACCAAAAAGTTTTTTGATTTGTGGATATTTCTCTGAAAAAATAAATAGAAATAAAATCAACTTATCACAGTTGTGTGTCTTATGTACAGAGATAAACAACATCAATAATGATAACTAATAACTATTAAAAATGATTAAATATCCATTAATTTACCTAGAATTAATTTTCGTCGACTGGCATGCGGCTCTTCAGTGTACACCCACTCAAAATCCGTCCTTGATACGTGTTGTCCCATTGTTTATTACAATTTTGACTATCTATCGCGAATTACAACTAAAATGTTTATAAAAATACCGGTGGCAGCACACGCCGGTAATTGATTTCATCCGAATAATCTATTATGCCGCTTGCACACACGTCGCCATCAACAGTCGTATGATTTATGAGATTATGACCAATTATGACTGAGTTTATGAGTATGAGTTTAACAACTGATCCATAGATGGGGGCAGGGAGAATTCAAGCCACAAAATCATACACACTCACATGTGTAGAACAGAACACGTGATCTAGATATACACATCAGGAAAAGCAAAATGTTATAACATTGAAAGACTAATGTTAACATAAAATATCAAGAAATTAAGTTACGAAAACGAAAGTCTTGTTAGAAAGACTTGTAAAAGGAGATATTGATGAGGCGTGCGTTATAGGTTATGTTTCTCAATCAAAGCGAAAAATCAAATTAAACCGCGCTGTCACGTGATAAGCACTAACCAATCGAGATATTTCGAGTATTGCGAGAGTTTTCGATATTTTCGAGTTGGACCGTTCATGGATTTCTAATATTGTTGTCGACAAAATTGAACAATTGATAAGATTTACACAATGGCTCCTAACTTAAGAGTCAATAGAACATTTTTATTAAACATTCAAAGTCTCAGTACTTCTCAAATTAATTACAATTTATCGCCGAATAGTGTTATGAATGTTTTTGATAGACAGACTAAGCTTCTTCAGAGAGAACGTGCTGCAAAGAATCCTGATGTTAAATTGTACGATTACATCAAGGATGAAGTAGGTTATAGACTAGCAGACAGGATCTTTGATATTAAAAGAGAATTTCAGATTGTTTTAGACCTTGGTTGTGGTCGAGGACACGCCGCCAAGAATGTCTTGGGAGACTCTGTAAAGAAATTGATCCTAACTGACATGTGCCCTACGTATGTTGAGCAAGCACAAGTCCCAGAAGACGTTCAAGTCGAGAAGAGAGTTCTTGATGAAGAGAATTTTTCATTAGATGAAAATAGCTTGGACTTGGTGATAAGCTGCTTGAGTTTGCATTGGGTCAATGATCTACCAGGATGCTTTAATAAAATCATCAGAAGCTTGAGGAATGATGGTGTATTCATGGCAGCAATATTTGGTGGAGATACACTCTATGAATTAAGAAGCTCTTTGCAATTAGCTGAGCTTGAAAGAGACGGTGGAATCTCACCACACATATCTCCATTCACACAGATCAGAGATGTAGGAAGCCTGATGAATCGAGCTGGATTTACTATGTTAACTATTGACTGTGATGAAATAGTCATTGGTTTCCCATCAATATTTGAACTTATGTGGGATTTAAAAGGTAAAATTAATTAATTCATAGTGAATATACATGTTTTGATGGTTGAAATTTAATTTTCCAGGAATGGCAGAGAACAATGCAGCAAGGAATCGTATACTACACTTGAAGAGGGATACTATGATAGCAGCAGCTGCAATATACGAGGAATTGTATGGAAAATTGAAGGAGGATGGCAGTAAATATGTTCCAGCTACTTTTCAAATTATTTACATGCTGGGATGGAAGCCTGATGCTTCTCAGCCGAAGCCAATTGAACGAGGAACTGGCGAAGTGTCTTTAAAAGACCTGTACAAATTAAATGAAATTATTAAAAAAACTACAAAAGTAAAGCTCGGTGATGATGACAAGTAGTCCTTTGAATGCTCAATAATCATGACAATGTATAAATTGTAAAATATAATTTATTGATATTAACAAAGCTTTATATTTCAATATTTCCTTTGATTAATGAATAACTGATAGAAGATAAAAAGAATTAGGAATGCTTGTAACCGTTTATGATTTTTTTTGGTCACATTGTTCTTTATGTTTTACGATGCCTTTCTCAATAAGATCAGGAACCTCCACAGCAAGCCATGGTCCTAGCTGTTACAAAATTTAATATCTTATTAATTAATACAATAACAATACATACCTAAATTCATTAAAAAATATCGAGAAGCATACCCCTAAAGCCATGGCATGAGCTATTCCAAACTTTGGAACGTTTCTAGCCCACAGAGGTTTAAAGTGATCGCTCAAGCAAATTTTTCCACCCCTATACATCTTTGCTGTCTTTCCATCAAGCTCTGGCAATGCTAATTCAGGAGCAGTCACAGGATAAGTCACTGGAATCTACAAAAAAAAACAAATTGTATCATCTATAGCTGCACAATGTGTCCCAGAGAGCTTTAAATCCATACAAACTTACATCGAATTCCACATCGAACTCGTATTTCAACAAATTATAAATATACCAACATTTACCAAACCATTTGGTACCTTCCTTATTGGACTCTAACCTGAACCAATCATTGTCAGCAGCTTTATTATTTTGTACATACTGAAATAATGAGAAACTATTAAAAATAATCAAGCATATGGTGTCACATAAACATGTCTATTTACAAATAAATATTCCTTTCAATACCCTAATGAGTGCTGTGTATTCCTCCTTGAGCCTTTCTACCCAGAGTTCCTTCTCTCTTGGTCCAGCTTTTGTTTTCAAAAGGGGAATATCACTTAAAGTCTTTTTCGTCGAAGCGTCAACCATTTTTCTCGATAATTTTCTATCAAAGCATGCTCCAAGATCACAGGATTCAAGTTTACGTTTGCCAGCTGACTCTGTAGACCTTCTATTCCACCTGGCGAGCTTGAAGTACGAAGCTAGCACGTAGTAAAGGCTGTTTGTGGTAGAAAAAGTCACGTAGCAGCCCTCAATGGTACACGTTTGTCAACTACACGTGTACTCTCACGATAAAACAGGCCTTGGAGTCATTCTGTTGAGGTTATTGCTCTAACGCCTCTAACGTACTAGTGTTGATTGTTGTTATTAATTAAAAAACTCCATATAGACGTTATTAAACAACAAGATTCAATTATACATCAAAGGAAGACGATATTTATTAACTATTGACATAGTTTTACAGATAATGGTAATTATATTCAAGGAAAATTCACTGTAAACCTATTCCTAACCTCTTTGTGGTCAATATTAATTGTTATTCATCCCTTATTTCCAGAAAAGTTAGACTAATCGTCATGGAAGCTGATAAATCAAGTTCAAGTAGCATGGAGAATGCTCAAGAGCCTCCTGAGTGTGGAGATGATGATATGGAGCGAGAGGAGGGTGCAAAAGTATCAGAAGAACATTCAGAAGATTCAAAGCCTGAAAATGAATCTGAGAAACCCATTCCAGAGGCATTTAAGATGCCTGCTTTGATTATTGGACCTCGACGTGGAAAACCTGGAGCAGTACGTTCAGTATCAAATGCAAAATTACTAGCATCTCCTAAATCTGTTCCTAACAATTCAAGCGAAGAGAGTTCTACAACAGAGAAAGAAGAACCTGAGAAACTGATGCCTGCTCCAGAGCTCAAACAGCTTCCTTTACCCTACAAAGAGCCTTCATGGGGTGGGAATCCAGATGCTAAATACAAGATTGAAGTTCTCAAATCAGGAGTTATTCTAGACAGTATTGACTTGACTAAAAAAAGTTTCCATGTCATTGGACGACTGCCAGTCTGTGATATACCTCTTGCACATCCAACGATTTCTCGATATCATGCTATTCTTCAGTACAGAGCTGAAGGAGATGAGAAAAATGGGACAGGACTCTATTTATACGACTTAGAGAGTACTCATGGAACGTTTTGGAATGGATGTCGTATAAGGCCGAAGACTTATGTAAAACTTCATGGAGGACATATGATCAAATTTGGTTGTAGTCAACGGAGATTTATTCTGCAAACTCCAGTTGAAGAAGAAGAGGAAGAATCTGAATATTCGTTGACTGAATTGAAGGAAATGCGACGATTAGAGCTACTTCAACGAGAAAAGGAGGAAAGGGAACGTAAAGAGGAGGAAGAAGAGTTAGAAAGACTGAGGAAAGAGAGGGAAGAGGCTGAAGGCATTGATTGGGGCATGGGCGAAGATGCTGATGAGGAGACAGACTTAACAGAGAATCCATATGCTCTCACAAATAACGAAGAATTATTTTTGGACGATCCTAAGAAAACATTACGAGGATGGTTCGAGAGAGAGGGCTACGACATGCAGTATCAAACAGAGGAAAAAGGTGTTGGACAATTTTTATGTTGGGTTGAGCTGCCCATCGACAATGTTACAGGTCGCACGGTCAGAGCAGAGGCTCTAGTCAAGGGCAAAAAGAAAGAATCAGTCATTCAATGTGCCCTGGAGGCCTGCAGAATTTTAGACAGACAGGGTCTATTGAGGCAGGCCACACATGAGGGTAGAAAACGCAAATTACGTAATTGGGAAGAAGAAGACTACTACGATTCCGATGAGGATAATTTCTTGGATAGAACTGGTACGGTGGAACGAAAACGAGAGCAGAGGATGAGAAATGCTGGCAAGATTGAAGCTAAAGTCGAGACGTATACATCGTTGGTTGAGAAACATTCCAAAGTTGTCAAAGAAATAACAACGATTGAAGCTACACTAAAAAATCATCAAAAGGCAAAAGATGCTATGAATGACAACTCAGGCGAGGATGCCTTGGATGCTTTTATGTCTAATTTAAGTTCTGCGTTATTAAACAAGGCTGACATTACGAAATTGAAGCTGCAATTACAAAATTTACATAAAGAAGAGGAAAGTTTGAAAAAATTAATTGACATTACAAAACCTGCTAATTTACCTTCGTTAAATTTATCAAATTCTACGCAAAAGGAAAGTAAATCATCGACCAGTACAGCTGTAAGCTCTAGCAAATGTCAAAAGATTGACACTGATGGTGAAGCGCAACAAGAAGTCACAAACCGAGGTCGTTATGGACTGATAAAGAATAAAGAAGCTGTAGCTGAAAAAGAAGATAGGATGGACGACGATAATAATCCTCATGAGGTGAAGTCAGAACAATCGGCTCCGGTAGTCGAAGATGATGACGATAATGGCCAGAAAGTTGACGAAGCCGAGGCGCTGAAGAAAAAGAAACGAAACATACGAAGGATACAGATGAGAGCTGAAAAAGCTGCGAAAGAAATGCAGAAGGGCTACGATGAGAATGTGTACAAGAAAGATTACTCGATGTGGCTTCCACCTGAAAATCAGAGTGGAGATGGAAAAACCGACTTGAATGAAAAATTTGGATATTGAGAATATCTAATGAAATTCTGTTGACATAAAAATGCACCTATAAAATCTATGTATACTTGTAAATATATTAAAGGGCTTCGAATACATCCAATAATTTTTTTTAATAACGACATTGAAGGGAATGAATAATAAGCAAAAAATAGAGATAAATAACTATTCGCTATTTTCTATTGCACTGTTTAGCTAATATTGATTATATCAAATACAGTTTTGCTTAGGGTTAACTGAATCATACCAAAATCACGTGTTTTATCTCCCTTAACTTCTAATAAATGGATTCGATTAAAGTAAAAAAATGTTTATACAAAAAGTAATGCATTTTCAAGTGATTATCCACATCCACCTTTTCCACAGCAGCTGCGTTTTGGAGGCTTGTATCCACGACTGGAGTCTCCCATCAGTGGATTGTATTCTGTTGACAAAAATCAATCATGTAATTATTGCCTGTCTCGTAGAACTAACACATGAAAGCCATAAATACCATTGTGCAACTTTGATGATTTAGAACCAGGGGGTTCACCATCCTTCATTCCCAATTTCTGACCTCCTTTACCATTAGTTAATTGCAGCAATTCTTGTCGCTTTAATTCTTTTCTCTATAAACATACAGGAATTAATTAATCATAACATTTGTGGAATTAACTAAATCACTCATAGAATTTATACCTCTTCCTCTTTCGCCTTGGCTAGCTCTGCTTGTTCATTATACTTCTCTTGCATACGTTGTCTCGCTGCTTCAACTTCCCTCTGCCTTTCAGCAAATAGATCAGGATCTAATGGCAAAAAATTATAGAATTATGCCCTATTACAGTGTAAATTTCATTAAACAAATGTAGAGATATCTCACCTTTATGGTATTTTGCTGAATATTCCTGTTCATCCTTCTTTTGTCTCCATTCTCTGTACTTTTCTCCAAGATATGGCGATGCACAGAAGAGGGTCACAGCTACTGCCAGGATGTACCATCCCACGGATGCTATGGCCGCCCACACTGTAAATAAATTTATTTTATTATCATAATAAAAAGAAAAAATTAACCAGCAAAATATAGAGTCTGTTAGGTTAGAATTTGGTCAGAATATTGATGAATTTAATGAAGGAAATGAATCGACAGGATAAATACGTCATCTTTTGATGTAAAGATAACCTGTAGACTTGGAATAAAAAACATTTTTAAGGTTATGTTGTATTCTGAGAAGATTTCTATTACTTAGCACAATTAAACGTACCTATTGCTACATATGAAGGTGATTGTTGAGCAAAAATCTCTTCTTCATTCATCGTGACAATTAAAAAATGTCCTGAGTAAATTATTTGATCTTTCTGTTGACGTTTCTCATTCGTATTTGTTCCATTATTCGTGTAGATGGCGGGGCGATCGCATTATTGCGCGCGCATCTAGAAAATTCAAAATTCAAATGTATCTAAAAGTAATTAGAGGTTTTATTAAGATAAAAGATGCCTTATTTTCATTTTATGCAATGTTAATGTTTACTTTTAAGCTTAGTTTACATCGTTCTGATAAATAATGTCGAAAAAACATATAAGATGCATTGAAATTTTCCCAGAATACCCTGAAATTGTTTGATGTGGTCTGCTTGATGAATTCCTGCTCGATGATCAATTTTAGAATTCAGTATCGCCACTTATTTATCCTTCAGAGATAAGGACTTAAGTCGTCTAAGGACAGCACATTGTCTTTATTATTTATCTAAGCATTTTCTGGCGTAAAATCGCATCAATCTCTACCAGGATTCAGTCAGTTCTTTCAGTCCATGTAGGATGTTGTAACAAAGGTTGTTCTGATGGTTCGTTAACGTTACTTTTCATATCTTACTTCAATTGAGAAGTATATTTATTGGAATTTAATATTACGGTTAAAGATGATTAGTAACGTGATACCGAATTGAATTAAAACAAACAGAGTCCAACTGATTGTCTTCTTTTAGAATAATATACTTCCAAGCTCTTTTCTTCTTTGTAAAACTTTTTCTTACGTGGAAGGTATCTCAAATAAAAAGTTAGTTAGGAAATGTTTAACATTACTTTTATTAATCGTTATCAGTGTAATATGCAATGATATATTATATACGTAGTACTTGACAATAGCGATTGTTATTATAAATTATCTACAGTCATGTTTTGTGAGTGTATGTGTATCATCAGTTTGTCACGACATCGTTATTTTATGCCGCTTCGATCTCACGATTTTACATTTCACTCAGTTGAGTTACAATCGCCTTTTTTCCATAATAAATAAATTATTACCTATATTAAACATTTACGTCTCGCTGTCCCTTACACAGTATTTACATAATTTCACGGAGGGGGAAAGACCGCATTTTAAATAATATAACACTCATCAAGTCATATCAGCCTTTGTTTGCACTTCCGAGCATTTATATATATTTATCTCACAACGTAATTAATACAACCCAGTCTCAAGTTAATATAATCGGCTGTCAAGATGCTGCTTCGTGATTTCTTTTTTTTTTCATTTCTTCACTATTAACGTATTCTATAATTGTCGCCTCGGATCCCTATATTGATATGGATAACGTGGCTCTAGCTTCCTAGCCGCCAAGCTTAATTTATTCACCCACTGAAAACACTATCTGCGTTTGGCGGGGTACAACTACGAGTACGGTTTACAATACAATTTGCTCTGAAGAAATTCATTCTTTAGTCGCAATTATGTTATGATTGATAATCATCATTTTACATCGGGTAATTCTCTGTATGTGTTGTGTATTTTTGTGTGCGCAATCTATACACCTATTTTTATGTAATTTTTTTTTTTAATGAAGACCTCGTTTTACAAAGCCTTCATTCAATTGTCCTTGATACATTTAATATATTTTACAAAACTAGACAAGCCATTCTGTCAGCTACTGCGAGATGGCAAATTATAAAAATAATACGTTATATTTTATCTCTTTCACTGACAGAATGACTTGGAGTTGTTTCACGAAAATTTACGTTTTTTTTTCTCATTTGAAAACTATTTCACCGTCGTCATGATGATGATCATCATCATCAACGAGTAGCAATAAATTTTCGGCGATTACTCTCTAAGGTAAACAGATCCTAGATAGTTTTCGTAGCTACAATTTGTATTCAATTTTTATTTCTCAGTGAGTCGTAAGAGCCTTTACTTCTAAACATGTTGTATCGCTTCGTCTCCGAGCTGTGGATGGACTCTTTATCATTACATATACCGAATTTCTATTATTAATCGTCTGTTAGTACGAAGAGTCGAGTATTCTGCACATCAGCGATACAATTCAATCAGTTGTTGTCGTGATTTTATACAATTTTTTTTCGCAGATAGACAAAAATTAATAACAGAGAGAAATATATTATTCAGTTTGTAAACTAGTCCTGGAAGTGAGGCAGTGTTTTTCTGATCAAAAAATCATAAATTATTCGCATCGATGAATAGCCTGGCGATACTCGACGCGTTGTCATGGGATAGATGCAGCTTCATTCGGCAGTTAGAGTCAACTAATATGTATATCCAAATAATTACACATAGTTTTGAGCGATTACATGGCATCAAAGTTATCTAAATTCTTATCTAACCGCTTGTATTTTTCCTCACTTCATTCACCACAAAACTTTACAAGTATTTGAATCACACACTGGATGCGAGTCGTTGAGATATTTCTAGTATATTGTATTGTATATTATACCCGTATTCACAACGGCGTATCTACAATTGAGAGACTAAAAAGGGAATTCTGTTGTTGTGAATGAGAAAATCATCTAAGTATTATGAAACAATTGTCTTAACAGAGAGGGTTTCTTCATTATATTAATTCGGCAGCTAATAATTAACAAATAGAACTGAAGGATCCGATGAAGCTGGCAAGGGGGTATTTAATTGCGTTAGAGATGCCCGACTTCAACAACCTCCCCGAGGTCTCCTGGAAGCTTACAAAGGGACTGATGCATATCGTCAACATTTATAAGCTGCATTGTTAACAATAGTTCAATCACATTCTCACTTATTTGTCAGGACATACTCTTATCACGAAGTGCGGATTACAGGAAAGTCCCCTACATGAGTTTATCGTCTTCACACTACTACTCGCAGTAGTGCAATTTATGTAAATTAAATGCTAGTGACTAATCTCATTAATCAACTTTGTACAATGTATACAAAAAACCACTTGATATGATTAATACACCTTACACTCCGCATCTTATATTATTATTTTTCGTAGCATATACTATCAGTAAGTATTTGTTTTCTTGGAAGAGACAACTATTCCGTCGTGGATACGGTTGAATTTTTTTACTTATCCTCCTTAACAGTTAGGAACGTTATATCGAAAATAATTGTCAATTATTTGTCGTGACGATGGAGAATGTACAGGCTAGTGAAAATAAATGCCACACTTTGTTATCGCTTCAATTATTCTCTCTTGGTCGCCATGACTTTACAGGTAATGGCTAGATTAATGGCATTTATATTAAAAAAAAAAAAGAAAAATACAAAGTTTATGTCGAAATTGTCTCCTTCTCTCTCAAGTATTGCTCATGTTGGCATCGATTATCCTACGACAATCTGCGAGCAGTCTATTAATTTATTTTAGTTTCAGTAGAAAAATGCCGAGTATGCATTTCTTTAACACATTATTTCAAGTGGTATAGCGCCACTCACAAGAGAGCCCTTATACGAACGCCATTACGAAAGTGATTTTATATTCTCTCCTTGGCAAGATTCACGGTCCACTTTGTTACAGTCTCGTTAATAAACCACATCTTCAACTCTCGAGACAACTTAACTCTCTCGATGATCACTCAGTCGTGCATTTTCCGTTGGCCCGTTTGGGTTGAAGAGACTGTTGAGCTTGTTGTACCTCTGACTCCCCGTGCTACTCATCGTGTTTGAGGCAGAGGAGTTGTGCTGCGCGTATCCACCCGTTCTTGGGAAGCTAGGCACTTTGTCTGAAATAGAAAGAATTTTTTTAGCTGAGCAATTTATGATAACGGGAAAGAACATAATATTCATAGTTCAATGAGATGTTATACCTTTGCTGCGGTTGTGCCTGAGCCTCTCCTGGGAATTTACAGGTCCACACTGCCTCTGGGGTATGCAGGAGTAGTTGCTATCACTGCTGTATGTCGGCGACGTCGCACGATTCGTCCTCCTACGAGGACTCCTGTTGTTCCTATTCCTCGAGTTGTTCCTATTATGGCCACATCCAGTTCCGAATTGATTATTATACTCCATTGTGTCGGCATAGAGGCAACTCGACTCCGAGCAGGAGCAACAGAGCTCAGAGTGAGTGTTTGAATCACAGGACTTTCTGTCCCACTCCTCGTTCTCAGGCTGATAGAGATTGTCACTCCTAAACATCTCGTCTTTGTGTCGATACACCTCGTCGTTTATGGGACCACGATCCACGTGGTGGGAGTTCGGGTGATTGGGACGACTGTATCCAGGATCGTGAGACCTGAAGTCGTCGGCCAAACCATTCTGATGTCCATATATCACCGAGCCACTCTCGTACTCGTTCTCCGAATTTTTGTAGTCGTAGTGACTGAAGCCCTGGGGAAACGATGGCACAGGCGGAGGATTCGTTTGAGGTGGGAGAGTTGTGTATCTTCCTTGCTGATGATTAGTGTGAGCTGCATCGTGCTGCACACCATTCCAGGGTGTTGGAGACCCAGAGAAGCTGTTGCCAACTCTCACAGGTGGTGTAGGGGGACTCTGCGAATTCGCTGAGTTCGTAGCATCCAAGTCGTTCTGAACATTTCGCTTGCCTAGATGAGGGCTGAAGGCTGCCATTTGCTGTTGCATTCGAGCAGAGAGTGACGTGCCTGTCGGTGGCGGATGCTCCGGTGGTGGAGGAAGCATATCGCACCAGTTAGGCATACCAGGCTGGTTCAGTTGAGTATCGTTGGTTGGTATTCTGTACTGAGGTCTTCTTTGAACATCAGCATTCTCGTCTGTATAGACACTACTGGCATTATCACTGCTGGGTGACAATGTCGACTGATTGTGGTCTTGATTCGACTCCAAGTTTGAGTAGTCAGGTTTCACGCAGGAGTCACTGGAATTGGACTTTTGTCCACTGCCTTCCATTGAATCTGGACTACGATTACCTACACAGAGTGTAGTGGTAGCGTAGGGCTCAGGAGGAGCTTGTAGTGGCTTTCGAGCATTGTAAAATGTCGTTAGATTCACCTCTGCATATTCAGAGCCTGCCATGCTCACAATTCCTGGTGCAAGCATTTGTTGATTATTCAACAACTTCGTCTCGCAATCTTTGTCATTTGAACTCTGAAGTGTATTCGTCGGTCTCCAGCCACGTTCTAGCCATAGAGTGTCTTTGTTTAGTTGACAAATATCATTAGCAGTTCCAACGGGAACACTGAGATGTCCTAGTTGTTTGCTCATGGCTTGTCTTCGACGCACGTAGAGCACTCCTACGAGTCCAGCGACCACAGTGAAGACCATAGTGATCATCAAGACCAAGAACCACGTCTCTGTGACCACTGACATGCCTCCATGACTGGGATCAGTCCTCGGTGGTAATTGTGTCAATTGTCCTGGATCCATGTTCAATGAAGTAGGATTGGAAAATGGACCCAAGCCAGCACGAGTTAAGCCAGCGACTCGAGCTGTGTAGAGTCCTCCAGTAGTCAAGCTGTTAATGATGACAGACGTAGTCGAAGCGTTCAGAGACATCTGACCTAGAACCTTATTGCTGCTGTTGCTCTTGATCTGAATTTTGTAACCGACTAATTGTCCATTTTGCTCATGTTTAGGAGGTGGTTCCCATCGTACAAAAGCTGAAGTCATGTTAATCATTCCTACGTGAACGTTCTCAGGGGACCCAGAGGGTATGTCTTCCAGAGTCGTTGCCAACTTGACATTACTCGGTCGTCCTTCTATCGTTTTGTAGAAGGGGACGAGGAAAAATTCGTACAGAGTGTACTTTTTCAAATTAGTTAGAACGTAACTAGTAGCTCCAGCATTGAGAACAGTCACCATTTGATATTCAGGCTTGTCTGAAATCTCACGATATCTAATGTAGAGACCCTCGACTAGATCTGCAGCACCCAGAATATCCCACATAATCTTCACACTCGTGCTGCTCACAGGCTGAACTTCTCGCAGGTGTAGTATCTCACTATTAAGTCGATCTCTGGCCCGGATTAACTCGATCTGGGGCACTGAATACTGATTTTGGCTCGTCGTATGGGCAACGTCCGAGAGTGGACCTGGAAGCGAGAGCCCTTGGCTATTTTCCGCACGAACGAGGAACACGTACTTGGTGTCTGGTTTTAAATCCATAACTGTGTACGTGTCGTCAGTAATTCCTGTGGCAGCTACGACCCATCCAGTATTTAAATTACTACTAAAATACTCGATATTGTATCCAATTATTTTACTCTTGCCCTCGTGTCCAGGACTCCAAGTCAGTGTCACCGAAGTGCTTGTGATATTGACAATTCTGGGTTTACTGGGATTCTGAGGAAGTGCTGACATGTCTGGTGTTCTGTGAAGCGTTGTCGTAGCACTGATGGTCAAAGTTGCAGACCAGGAAGTGTTTCCGGACTCGGAGGAAGCAATACAAGTGTATAGGCCTGCGTCAGCTGCTTGGAGATCGTCGACAATCAACGTGCCATTGCTTGACATGGTGATTCGACTGCCAAGTGAGACGAGAACGCCATCTTTGTGCCATTGGACCCTCGGGATGGGTGTGCCCACAGCTCTACAGGGCAAATAGGCAGTGCTCTTGACTGGTAATGTCTGATTAGCTGGGCCCAGTTCAATTATCGGTGGAGGAACCTCCTCAATTGGCGTCACCTGCAATATACAAACGATCCATAAATAATTTGCCTCAGGATTAACTAAAGTATTAATTCAACGTTTTCAGTACCTGAAGAAAGACAGTAGCTGTGCTAGCACCAGCCTGGCTTATAGCACTGCATACATAGTGTCCCTCATCTTTCTTGATAGCCTGCTTGATGTGCAAACTGCCATCGTCGTTGACTGTGTATCGACTCTGGTAAACATTTCCGGGGAACATGAGCTCCTGGGAGCCTTCTCTAGTCCAGAATATCGAGGGCTTGGGAGCACCACGAGCCGAGCAGGCGAACGATACATCTGATCCAGCGCTCACCGTTTCGTCCTTCGGGAAGTTCGTGAATACTGGTCGAGCTGCGTGAAAGAAAAAAGACGAAATGAGACTCTCAGATGTCTGACTCTAATTAAATCACCCCTCTCTCATCAGCCAGAGGAGCTCAACACCCGAGTCCCATTGCAGATTCTAATTGAACTACTCTCGAGACTCGACGAATAATAATGAAATAGCTTTGCAGCAATACGATAAAACAGTAGGTATACATATATACTGATGAAAAAGAATGGGCTTCTGAAAGTATTTATGCTGCCTCTCTCTGTTGATTGGATTTGTTTGTCTCGGGTACCACGACTGTTTGTGTCTGTCAAACAGAGGTCGCTGACCCAAGCCATTTGTCTTGCATCAATTGCCAGGAATATTTGAAGTAATTGCTGGGATTGTTTACTCACATTGAACGGTCAGTGTGGCGCTGGCTGAAATAGCTCCCACACCGTTCTCTGCATCGCAGATATAGGTGCCAGCATCTTGAGGAGTGACTCGCTCAATACGGAGGCTCTTGTCGTCCAAGATGTGACCACGACCAATGGGCATTTTTCCATCGTGTCGTCGCCAAAGGATTTCTGGTGGAGGATCACCACCAACTCGACAGGCAAACTCTGCTGTTTGGTCCACCAGGACTGTCTGATTCTCTGGAGTTGCCAGGAAGAATGGTTTCACTGGAAAAAATTAAACATTATCATTAATGGATCCTTAACGATTCTTGTAAAAATAAAAATAGCTACAAGTATTAATAGCTTACCATGAACAGTTAGAGTAGCCACAACAGATTCCTTCTCCCCTACCATGTTTCTAGCAACACATTGATACTTTCCCTGATCAGTTTGCCTCACATCAGATATCATGAGGTTTCCTCCATCAACCAACGTAATCCTGAAACAATTAACATCAATACAATTATTATTTATTCATTGCCTAAAGCATTTGAGAGTCCCTGGCTGATGACTAGGTATCATTCTCTATCTCTATACGTATGTATACATACATAGACAATGCTTTATATATAGGTACCAACAGGCAAATCGCAATTAAGCCCCGTTCAAACTCACGGAATGCACCGCGCGTTTCTCTCTGATACGGATAGCCGGGCCTCGACAACGCCGTGAAATCGATGGCTCCTCGATTGTGTCCTCTAATTTATAGTATCAATTAATTCCACTGACAACGTGGCTCGACGATCCCTCGGGCCTACAGCGGTCGTCGTGCCAACCAGGGCAGATTTAATTTCTATCAGTGGCTCTAATTTACAACCTTCGCTCAGCTCTGCTCAACAGCAGAAAAAGTGTCCTATCAATTAGATAAAAAATTCGAGAATCAAATAGAAAAGTTTTTAGTCTTTCTGGCAAGGTTTTTCTCACTTCTTTTCCTATTTTCGTGTCAAGTTGATGCTTTCTCGGCATAGCCGGTAAACCTATTAGCAAATTAAAGAGACAGGCTTTTACCTGGGACGTTAAACTCTCTATCCATATACTTCATTCTTCTTTCAATGACATTTTAAAGTGATTGTCTGATTGAAAACGACTTAAAATACCTATTTAAATTATTCAATGAGTCTAGTTTCATGAATACAAATAATAAAATTGTAGTTAAATGCATGGAGATAATGATTTTGTAATTTCGTTGGGATGAATTGTATCAGTGGAACACACGGATCGTTGGCGCCATGTGGAGTTTGGATCAACAATGTACGCCAAGATGAGTAAGAAGATGGAGAAGAAGATGAGGACTCTAGAGTTTCGTACATCTCCCACACTAGCAGGATGAGGAGAATCTAAATAACGAGTTCGTCTTCTCTGCAGAGCCGCGGCGAGCGGACTGGAGATAACGCGGCAAGAATTATGGGGGACATCCTTTAGCGCCATTCTCATGCAAATGTGCGGTAGATTACGGGCCCTTGTGTCTTCGGATTATTACCATTGGCCGTGGCTTCTCGAAGCCCCGGGCTTGCCTCTTATTGGCCTCGGCTAACTCCTATATACCCTACCGAGAGAGAATTCCATCGCGGTGTAAGAATGAGAGAGAAATTAATCGTGGAGAATTACTCAGCCAAGCGCTTTTACCCGTATATAATGCTGCATACTCTCTCTCTCGCTTTCTCCTGTAGGTACTTACAAAGAATTTTCATGTCGTCCACTATATTTCAGTTATTATACCTCGACATTTTTGTTCATTTCAACGGCAGTAAAAAATTTTAATAACTCAAATGAGAAGAATTCGGCTTTAGATGAATCATCAAGTTAGTTATCGGATTAGAGACATGAACAAGTGGATTTTTAAATCGATGATATCTCGGAAAGGATGCAAGATACGACAAAAATGCATCTTATCATTTTTGTAGAGAATTAAATTTGCTACAAAAAAGGTCCTATGCATTATTACTATATCTCGCGTAGTTTCAGAGATATCTGCAAATGAAAATGTTACATGAAATTAAAATTTGTTGTAAGGATTATAAATGGTTGTTGTAAGCATGCTTACCGTTTGGTCGCCTCCAAGTCTATGACGTGTCCATTTTTCTTCCACTGCACGGTGGGCTCCGGATGACCCCGAGGCGGACCGCACTCGAGGAGGGCAGTCTCCCCAGCGGCGACCCTCGTGTTTTGAGGTTGCGCCCGGAACTCATCTCGCAACACTGTAACAATCGGGAAGAGGAGAAAACAAATTAGTGGCTGAAGCAATTAGTGCACTCGGCAACAAGTTTCTACACATATATATATGTATATTACCATGACCATCATCAAATCACCCACTTCATCCCCTTTAAATTGCTGTTTCTTGTTTCATTTGATTCTAACTTACAACAATTATACAAGTTTCCTTCTCAAGTCTTGGATAAAATCTACATCCGACTCTCTTCGAGGATAAAGCGGGGGTGTGTCAGCCAAGTGTATATATAAACGGGGTTGGATTTGAAAAGCAGAGATAGGTATCGGGTTCGACGTAAATCGATTGTAACACCATTTCTCACTACTGCGAGTTTCCGAACGAGCAGGAGGGCCAAAGGTTTCAGACCCTTGCCATCGCTTTCCTCACTGTATATTCCAACTCTATCCAACTGTATAAGTATAGGTACCTGCAACGAACCATATCAGGAGATGCTGTTGCCTATGCATCTATATTTTTGCACGTACATACACATGTTCGTGTCCAAGTTGAATTCGCCTTTGGCTTCTACCTTCGAGCTCGTGTTTATCGCCATTGCCCTGACGTATACCATTACCATTTATCACGAACGGCTTCGGACCATTTGCGAAACCCGCCGTCGACGGTATCGTCTCAGAATTGCAAAATTTCATGCGCCATGGATAGTTTTACAATTTTCTTAATTGAATTTCCTTTTTATTGTTTTCTACAAGAAAAAGGGCATTTCTTTTTTTTATTACAAGATTTTTGAGCACCAACCATGGCGAATTCCATACCCAAGTGAAGACGGAAAATGATGGAATGGTGAAGAACTTCTGTGTGTGTATGACTTCTCGTTCGAGGGGTTCGCCTTGAGTGATTGGTTAGAGACTCGAGGAAAAACGAGAACTGGAGGCGAAAAATATTTCGAACTACTTTAAATCAAGGACGTGGCGCAAAGTGGTTCCGCCGGAGATTAGAAAAGGGTCGTGACGACGACAAGAGCAAAGTAAAAAGGAAGTTTATATATATATATATAGAATGAACAAACGACAAAGAAGAAGAAAAAGGTCTGTGGTTCACTCTGGACAATGCTGTCTTTCACATTGGGATTGAATCTCACTCTGACTTCTTCTTCCCTCTCGGTCTTTGTTCCATCAATCGTGAGGATTGAAGCCGCCCGACATTTCATTTGAAGATATATTTATATAATCGCAATCGTTGTGACATTTTACGAGCTGTTGACTCACGAGAGCTCCAGAAATTTCTTGTAAGCTACAAAAAAAAAGCTGATAAATACAACAAAAGTCCCGCGACTGAGATTGTCCATTGAAGTCGTTCGTTTCGCTCTCTGTGTATCAGCTCGAGCGCGAAAGAAGACCGCTTCATATATATATACGTAGGAAATCCAACTAATTGAGACGTTTCTCTTGTGCTCAACGACCGTAATCACGAGTGATGTACACGTTCATCGCTTTATCTCTCTGTCGTTTCTTTTGACTTTGTTTTCACCGCTCATGCGATAACCGTACATAATGGTATATAACAGTATATAACAGTACGATCATTGAGCGTAGAAAAATATAAAAAGAAGCTTGAGAGACGTTTGACATCATCGGAGACATGACAAAAGCACAGATCCTTCATTGTGCAAGAGCAGGGAAGTGTCTGTTTGCACATATCCCAGTTCTACCAGTCACCTACACGGTACACATCTGTAGTCGAAGCCAATTAGGTTTGTCCAGCGAATCGAGTGAATCGATACAGCAGGACTTCTATGGAACCTATAGATGCGCCCAGATATCCATCAGGATAGCATTCCTGGAGCAATATCAATGCAAAATTCACCAAGACAACTAAAACAAAAACAGAAACTTGCATGTCTCGTGACGAATTCGTACAAATTGAACAAAACAACGAAACAAGAATCAAAGACCTTTGACTCTGTTTCCTTTTTCTTGTAATAATGCTCTTCCCATTGGTTTTAATTAGCAATGGGACAAAGAAGGCTTTGCTCCCTCTAATGACACTCATAAAATCATTGAGAATGAAGCCTCTGAAGACTTGCCTCAAGTCTTTTTATCTTAAGCAACCTCTTCATCAAATCAGCAACAACAAGAACGATGACAGGCAAACAATAACTACTTCAAAGTGTGAAAAGGAGAAAGAATTTTATTGCTAATTGCCTGTCTCCGTGGTTGTGTATTGTCACCATTGTGCTTCAGTAATTACGGACATTAAATAACGGAGACAAAGAAAAGTGTCTGGCTTGCAATGAATTGGGTCAACAAGAAATAAAACCAAGATAGGTGTGATGTCTGATCGTTATTTTTCATCCCCGGATGTTTGTAACGTGCTTGACGGACGCGAATAGATCACTCTGGAGATTCGTGACGTATAAGTCACACTAGAGATCCAACCAGAGAGGACAACGTCGGATCTCCAGCTCTCTGGAGCTATCTCTCGCATTCGAGACACGCGCCAGTCGTGACGTACGGTCGACACGTGACTATTTTGTCTGTGTTTATCTGTATACACATAGACATATGTATCGTAGGAAACGGGAAATCGGCTCCCGTGGCGCGCGATGCATGAGAGCAAAGCTGATGCATACAAGAACACTGGGTCATGGCCGGAGAGTGTCGATTGTTCCAAGCGATAGGTAAACCTGTGCCATTGTCACCATTGTCGCGATCATCATTGCAATTCGCTCGAGCAAGCCACGCGCTTTTGTCATGTGAGTCGAGAGACTATCTCCCTATACTACTCCATGTAGTGTATTTGGAATAGTGTCCCGGCAAAATCCCATTCTCTAGATCGATCAGTTATAGTCGAGCGTTCAACGCGGTAATGATTCAGACACGCGTCGACAATTGTCATGGATAACGATGTCAGGAAGTTGACGGTGAAAACTCTGTGAATTTATGTTACAGAGTCATCATTTGTCACAAAGGATCATCAGGATTCATGGAATCATTCAAACGTTCATTATCGCTGATTTTTGATGGTTGTTTTCTCGAAAACTATGGGAAATACAGTAAAATTGCAAAGGACCTTTTTTGTAGAGAATTTAATTTCCTACAAAAAAGGTCCTATGCAATGTTATCGTATCTCCTGTATTTTCAAAGATATCTGGAAAATTCGAAATTTCCAAAATTTCCAGCATTACAACAATGGTTTTTTCGTCTTCCAAAAGTAATAGCAGCTCTCACTGCACTACTAAATAACGAGAAGCTTCGGAAGT
Organism: Eumacrocentrus americanus; assembly: GCA_018902335.1. Taxonomy (NCBI): domain Eukaryota; kingdom Metazoa; phylum Arthropoda; class Insecta; order Hymenoptera; family Braconidae; genus Eumacrocentrus; species Eumacrocentrus americanus. The sequence continues at coordinate 2,375 of JABSMT010021049.1, read as the reverse complement.
TGCTTTTACGAGGAGCTGGGGAAGCTTCCCTCGAAGCAGAATAAGTTTCTTCCTCGATGGAAAACCTGGAAGCGCACAGGAGAGGTTGATTTATAGGTGGAATAATCGATGGACCTGAGAAATGGACAGATGCGTGACCCTCGTTTCTAGATAGGACTGTCTAGAGTTATCTTTTTTCCCTGGAAACATTGGAAATGCACAACTTGGCAGTGCAATTCCAAAGCTTTACAGTTAGGCTTCTTCATGAAAGACACACAGCAAGACTACTGATGATCTTAGTATCACTTTGGCTCAACAATTCTAGGCTGTTGCCACCAGTTTCCGGTAGAAACTCCAGTGCGGTGGTGGCTCGTTCACGCGAATACGTGACTACCACCGATTAGCGTCGACTGTGCTCTATATATCTGCATCAGGGAACACAGGGAACGTTGTGTTGTATATAGTATATACTGTACTCGTGGTAGTTGTAGCTAGCTAGCAACTAGCTAGCGCACTCGGTGCACTCCACCACTGTGCAGCTCGGAGGACATTTGAATATCTGTCTCCGTTCCTCGATTATACGTAACCACAGCCTCATTGACTTTACTCGCCGGATTAAATTGCAGATTTGACTCGCTCGAATTTACCTAATGGCGAAAGTTATCCGCACCTACTCCTCGCGGCGACCAAGCTAGCGCCTAGCTAGCTCTGCTGGATAGGTGTATGTATATAGGTACTTAGTGCACTATAACATGCTCTTCTGCACATAGTCATGGAAGCCGCGTTGACACGACGGGTCAACACCGTTGGAGGATCCTCCTTCCTATCCTCTGCATAGCACTCCAAGCCCAGGATTCAAGTGCGACGTCCCATGAGAGCTAGAGAAGATACCTATACTCTTCCTTTTACACTCTACATCACGTCGCGGACTAACAACGTAGCTAGAAGAGCGGCTTTAATCTGTTTGCTTCAATTCCACTGGCATCCCCGTAATCCTCGGGATTACATTTGCCAAGGAAAATAACTATTTTTTTTTCTGGTACACAAAAAATTCCTTAGCTGGGTCATGTCATTTTCTCATTATTTTTGATGGAATTTTTTAAGATAAGCTATGGTATTTCAGAAAATATGCGAGATACGGAAAAATTGCTCGGAATCATTTTTGTAGGGAATTTAATTTCCTACAAAAAAGGTCTAATGGAATTTTATCGTATTTCGTATATTAACGGAGGTATTTGGAAAAATGTACTGTAGTAAAATTTTGATGATAAAATTCATTTTTCATTATTTTTGGCTATAACTCGAAAACTATGCGAGATACAACGAAATTGCTAATGACCAATTTTGTAGAAAATTTAATTTCCTACAATAAAGGTCCCATGTATTATATTGATTTTTTTCTATCGTTTGACTTTAAATACCGATAACAGTTAAAACACCTTCAAAATGATATAATTGGTTATAAAATTTCTCAAGCTTTTCGAAATCCTAAATAAAAATTAATTCTAGATAATTAGAAGCTCCTCAGCATATATATATAATGATTATAAAACATTATATAAATTTCTTTAGCAGGGAACATTCAAGGCATTTAATTTTCCCTATATACCTATATAGCTTGATATTCTTTATGACTTTCCACTCGATTGGAATATTCAACGCTTAATATTCAATTTAATTATCCTCGACAAGCCATGAGACAAGACCCCCGCGGCTTTTTCTTGCGGGATCCCTCGGCATTTAATCGAGCGTGAGTACGAAAATTGTTTCGGCTTGTCCGAACGTGGGGTACGTAGAGTTATCGGCTCTTTGCTACTACTTCTTATCCTTTCTCCGACTCTGCACACATTAGGATTCTCTCACTGCTATATATATATATATGTAGGGGTAGTCACCCTCAATACCAGTCGGGCTAATGTAGCCACTACGTTTCAGAGGGAGGAGCGCACCAGCAGCGTGTGTGTAGTTACCGAGTCGATGTTTATATTAATGCTATGGGGTGAATTGTACGTGCGGGTGGAGTGCACGACGATGGATAGCTCTGTGACGTGTACACCTAACACACAAACATGCATTATTTGAACGCGTGTAGGGGAATTCGTAATTCGCGACATTTGTTCGCAGTTACCGCGGCAAGTCTGGGTGGAATTAGATTCCATGGGGTGAGAATTGGGGTAAAGGTTTTCGGGTAAGTGAGGGCTTTACTTGTTTACGATAACATCCAGATAAAAGCCAATTGATTATTCATTTAATTCTCTCGCTTAATAATAACTCAATGCTTCCTTTGAATTGCAGGCATAATATTTCTGTAGTTAAGCGGTAATAGGAGATAAGTCGATAAAAAAGTAAATTTCATTGAAATTATTCACAAAACTTATTGTAACTTGGAAACTATG
>JABSMT010021048.1:0-16869 GCA_018902335.1 Eumacrocentrus americanus | reverse complement strand
CTTTCCAACTTCAACTTATATATATATATATATCCCTTTTCTCCTTCATGTAAACCACGTCTGGTACACGCAAGTGCTTTCGAATGCCCTGTTAAATATTTAAGCATACCTCTCCAGTGGCTGTCGATTTATTTAAATATTTTTTCTGCCTTTTCAAGTTTCACTACTCTACTCAATCATGATGTAAACGTGTAACCAATGTTAGCATTCCGTGTGTTTCAGGTATAACGCACGAATCGCTTAGACTTTACTGCCTTGATTTTTACGAGCCATTCTATCAAAGGCGTTGCATGAACGCTCGTTAACCTCGTCACGTGCAGCGAGCTTTCAACGCCGGGTTCCTGATGATTTCCGCGAGGTTAAAAAAATCAGGCGTTAAATTGAAAAATTTCACCCTTATCCGTCTTAGTAACATTGCCAAAAGTAAACATATCGGATTTTATATCTCCATTTACAGTATTTTTTATTTTACTTTTCAGAGAATAAAAATAAAGAGCTGTCGTTAATTCTATCGTTAAGTGGGGATAAGTCGATAAAAAAGTAAATTTCATGAAAATTTTTCACAAAATTTATTATATCTCGAAAACTATGAAAGATAGAGCAAAATTTCATGAGATCTTTTTTATAGAGAATTCAATTTCCTATAAAAAAGATCTGATGTAATTTTGTCCTATCATGCGTAGTTTAGGAGATAACTCGAAAAATCTGAATGAGCGATTTTTTTGAGAAAAAAGAATTTGTTAAAAACAAAATTGATTATAGCTCAAGAACCTTGCGAACTACGACAAAAACTCATAGGCTCTTTTTTATAGAGAATTTAATTTCCTACAAAAAAGGTTTCTTGCAATTTTATCGTATCTCTCATAGTTTTCGAGATATTAGAAGAAATGTAAATTTTCGATAAATTTTCGACTTATCTCGTTTTACCGCTTAATAACAGAATTTATATGTTCTATTTTAGCTTTGTCGCGTTATTTTTATTTTCTACAACGGTATATTTACGAGCAAGTACTGTATCTACTTTGAAACGTATACGATTCGTCTCAATGTAGATGTTCCATGGTACTTTATGTCCTCAGAAAGTTTTACGATCACGTTGGAAGACTTGTCCCGAGCACTTGTGCGAAATAAGAGCTACTTAAAATGCGGAATGCCTACTTGTGCGTTAAGCGTTTTACATTTTGCCATTGATAAGACTCATGTCGCAAGTATTTGAAGAAAACTCCCTCTATAACAATTATACACCCATATATAAGTAAAATAATTATTTCAGTGTGACAACACAGTTTTCCCCGATAATTCTTTTGAGCTCAGCCCATCAGTGAGAAATCAAAAGAACCCCTCACTCACGTAGCTGTCTCTATCAAGAAAAAAGAGTGCTTGGAACTGGCCAGAAAAGTCGTTGAGAAGAAACACGCCTTGTCGAGGCATCGATCCGTTGAAAGAAACGAGAACAGGAAAAAGTGTGTTGGAGAGGACGAGGGTGTAGAAAAAGAAGTAGCGCGCGTTCCTGACCGACAAAAAAATCTCCGGTGCTTTTGTTCGCCTCAGAGTCCAGTATCACGATAGTAATTTCTAGTCGCACATGGCTTTGTTTAACAATGGCGAGATTATCACACATCTACTTTGTTCTCTCCGAGCTCTTGTTTCTCGTTCACTGCTTTTTTTTCTGTCGATAAAACCGGAATAAAACAGACCATTTTCCTCCTATATGTATGTACGTTTGTATATGGATGTTTATAAATTAAACGAGAGCAGAGACAAAGAGAGGAAGAAATAACCTTTGATGTTTCATTTATATTTTTCAGATCAACGATCAATGTGACTGAGAGGGAACGAGGCAGGGAAATTGGCAATAAGCTTGAAGCACCATGAAAATAGCTTTGATTCTGGTGACTCTCGTACTCGAGATTCATCTGTATTTCATAGGTGAGTTATAATATATATGCATACTTATATATATTTCAAATCCAACTGGGACCATAAATGATCGGTAGGATTTTCATCAGATATTTGCGGTCATGTTTCTTGGCTGCTCCCAGCTAAGCGATATAAATTATTAGAGAGCTATCCGCGAAAAACTGGACCAGATCCAGCTGCTGGTGCAGTCGTCGCAAGGAGATATATCTTCATGAACCGTATACCACTGCACGAGCCAATATCCACTCTTGAGAGCATGAAAATTTGTGAAGCGAATGTCTGAAGCAGTGAAGAACAAAGTAAGAAAGTCGAGAAGTCTTCCTTCACTTCATATTCGTGAATTGGAAACTTCCTAGACGATCTCGTGTCGACGGTGAAAACACTTAATTCGAGCGTCTTTCCTCCTGCGCAACGAGCAATTTCCGGTTGATAGCGTTGCCTGAAAACCACCAGGAAGTTTGTGCTCGTTAGCTAGCTTCCAAACTTGATGACGTGACGAATCACAAACTAGAAATTACGTCAATAGAGTAGTTGTACATAGCATGTTAAATTACGGTGGGCTTCCATGTCTTCCTTCCAATCGGTTTTACGGTTTCTGAGTGCAGTATCAGGTAATGGAGTAAGTGCTATTGAGTATTGCCACTTGAAGAAGAAGCGATCTCAGAAATTTCAACTGACTTACGTATAACTTTGCAAACAAATATAGGCAACTACTTATGTAGTTTGCTCGTTACCTTCTGAGTACATAGAATTATTATCAAGAATAATTGATTCTGTCGATCGATACTTCTACGATGATGGCAACTCACGTCTAAGAACTAGTGAGTGAACATCGAGCGATCATAGAGTTGAAGACAAATTAAACTGATGGAACCCTTCAAAGGCTAGTTGACAGATGAAACAATCTCGAGTGGAGGTACTGATGTAACTTCAGAAGCTAGTTGGTGGACCCGGTGAACTTCAAAGCATGTTTGTAGATGAATATGTTGGATTTCCGCATTACCATGGCGATCCCTTTAATTGACTCAGTAATTAATGATTTTATATAGCAATTCATTGCAATACATTTCATCGTGCTGTAGTATCTATCAGCCATAATAAAAAGCCAAGAGGTTAAATGACCCAGTAATTAAATCTTGACTTAAAAAAAAAAGAAAAAATAGTCTGAAATCGAAGTTTTCATCTCTGAGGAATTTGTCGGTATTCGAGTAGATCTAGAGCTTCTCAAGCTTGGCAAATCCTGTGAAATTCTCCGGCCGTGCTGGATGTCGAAGGAAGTAGCTCGAGCGCCGAAACGTCAAGGCAATGTCGAGATAAATGATTCTCTGCTCCGAGTATTTTTCATGGGATTGGTCCCAGGCCGTCTTCGCCTATGTACCATTATGATGAGCGATTATACCTATTATGATATTATACTTCAGCTAATAAATGAATTTCTTGGTGATACAGGGAGCGAGGCGAAGCAGCAGAAGGAGGCCAGTGCCAATAATGCGATAGGTCCGATCGATGGCCAGGACAGAGCTGGTGAGGAGTCGCTGGGTGGTCCTGTCAGAGAGGTCACCGCTCAAAAGGGTGGTACAGCCACCCTCCCTTGTAAATTCACCGAGCCTGGAGCAGCAATTGTAAGTATCTTTCAACCTCTTGGGAAGAGAGAGAGCGATACTTAACAATGAACTAATACTGTGTCATGTTATCGCAGATTATTTGAACAGAGGCTTCTGCCAGATGACGTCCGGATTGGATATTCAAATTTATGTCTAGAAATACGCTTATCTAAGCTAATCCCAAGCAGCGCTGATGCTGTCGATGTTATTTCCCTGGATGTAATATCATTGTGCTGGTCGTGATGTATGAGGCCTCGTTACTATCCGTCTCTCATTCGCATATTGCCTAATGCTTTTCCACTGTTATCTATACCGTGGAGTGTAGTGAAAGGGCGACCAGCTATAATGGCTTTAGCAACGAGGGGAATAAAATGGATGACGGTAGTCAACGCACACCAGTTGTCTCTGCTTGGTTTAATCTTGATTGAAAGATTACCGATCGCAGCTTTTCTATTTTCTGCTGGTCTCGTTTACTTTTTCATTACCCATGTCTCTTTTTTTGGCATCACTGCGTTCCAGATTCGAGCAGTTGTATTCTGATTCACAGACAGTGATTGTTTAAAAGCTGACTGGTGGGAAGAGAATTTATTGATTCATTGATGAGGTTTAAAATTTAACCATCTGATATCCAGCCATTGTCAAATAATTCAATCGTCTCCCAATTAATCATATGACTAGGAATTTTAGATGACTCCAGGCATAATTTCCTCGGTCCTTCATATAATTAATCGTTCTTAAGACTATATAATATCGCTCTAGAATAGGTTACAGTGAGCTATTATTATATAGTTCGTCGTATCGCGGAACTTGGGCCAAAGTAGTGAGATAAAAAAATCTTTCTGTGTTGTGGAATTAACGATAAAATATTATTTGAACTTTATTTGAACTGTCAGGCTGGATAATTAGTCTAGCTTCTAATTAGCCTGGAGGTCGACGAGGTACGATGCCAGTTCTAGGGAGATTCTCCAGCCTAATTAATCATGACAGATACCATTGGTGTATTGTATATGTATACATTTTACTCTGAACGATATTTATTGTACAAATTAACCCTATCATTACTGCTAGATCCCTGAAAAACAGGAATTAATTATATCTGCGAAACATTGGACGACGAAACGAATCAATTTGCAAGACAGATAAATGCAATTCTCGTGTCGGTCAACCGTCGTATTTTCAAGCACTTGGAGATTTATGCTGATTATTCTTCACTGCAGGTGCACACTACTCCATGCCATCTCACCGTAGCGGTCGCTGTGATGCCTTAGGAGACGTAGAATTTAAAATTTTTCTCTCTAAACTCAGCTGCAGGCGGCTTCGAGTGCTTGCCGATTGATTTGCTTTTCGCATTGCATATTTCTCCCTCGGGATGGTACGCCTCCATTCCGAATATTTCTGAATACTTTAGGTGGCCATAACGTTAAACCGATACTGCGGCATGCCCTAGGGTTTACTGAAAAGCAAATAAAAAAATTGGACCAAGTTGGCTAACGTGCTATGCATTACAATCCTCTTCCCACTGCCGCGAGTAAGGCAAAGCTCCAGTGCACATTCCCGAGGACTGATGTCACCCACCAGTTTACTTTTTAGCGGAATAATACAAGGGAAAATATTATCTGCCATATCTTAAATGTAACTCAAGTCATCTCAGCGCTTTGTTAGTGCAGACTTTTACAGAATAACGACATCTTAGATCCAGAACCAAGATCAAATGACTACGTTCGTTTCACATCCATGTGGTTGGTTAAGATCTTCATATGATAAGGCCAAACGACCCATCACAACCCAGAAATAGACTGAATTTTGTCCCTCCAACAATTGCTTCTCTTGGTAAAAGGCTTGGCAACGCTTCACGTTGGGTGGATCTTCCAATAATTGGTTAAGCTTACAATTTACTGTTTATTTGCCATCCAAATAATCCTCTGAGACGACTCAGTACAGCGCCTCAGAGAGAGCTGTCTTACTCCAAGACCTGGGTACTTGTGTCTGTCATCAGAGTGGGTTCGTTGTGCTAAGCCTACATAAGGGGTTTTCACCCAGATGTCTGGACATCCGTATGCACTTGCCTGGCTTGCCAATTCCCTCTGCTTATGTAGGTGTGCTAATGGAGAGTGTTTCAATCCCTTTCATGTTAATACGATTCATCACCATCATAGAGGCATATGAATTTTCAATGAATAAACGTCAACAAGCGGATGTAGTCACACAGGCAGTGAATTGATCTGCTGGAAATCTCTTCGATAAAGACAAAATACTTGGATGATCAGAGATCAAGTCAAGAGTGTTGTTGAGATTCTGTAAACAGCAAACCACTGAGGATATAGATTCTCTCCTCCTTAAAGTACTTAAGTTCTACGAGTAAAAGTCAGGAGTCTACTTGAAATATTTATGAGCACTTTGAAGAAAAGAAGAAGAAGAAGAAGAAGGAGCTGTGGGTTCAGGATGGCAGGCGAAATACCCCAGTGAAAAAGTAAAAGAGAATCGAGAGAAAGCAAGAATCCCTTCGCTTTGACTATCATTTCATGTGTCTCACGAGTGCGGTCTCGTTTATTTCCGATTCGGCATCTCATTAACCCAGTTTAAAAAAAAAATTAAAAATCTCTTTTCTATATGAATATCACGTAGCTCGAGTTTCGTTTAATTAAAAAGTCAACGATGTCGTTATTCTCAAGATAGTTCCCGCAGTTTGTCGATGAAGACATGAAGTTTAGTCGGTGAACTTCGAGACGATGGTCTCGTCAAGTATAAAGAGACGACGACGAAGCATCATAGAGTCACGAGACATTTGTTGAGAAACAAGACGCGAGTCGTGTGGTTAGAGCGGTAACTTTCCTTTCTGATTGAGGTAAACTCTCTGATGTGTCGAGTAACTCGTCTTCAATGCGAACACGAGCGAGAGCTTTCGATGTGTCGGGTGAGGACTCTCCGCTATTAAAGCTCTCTTGGGTTAGGGAGTCAGCCCGAAGTCCTTTGGGGGCAACGGGGATTACTGACGTCCAGGATTACGAGTACGCTCAGCTTCGAATGCTGTATTAACTGGGAATTGGTTTCCCGGGACGTATCGGATGGAACACCCTAATTACATCCTCACGCTCCTGAGGATGAGAAGATGTAATGAGGTTTTACACGGTTACTTATAGAGCATCCTTCTCAATGATCTGGGACATCGAGTTGCTGTTTGGATAACAATGCTAATCGATATAATACACCTCTTGCCAACGCGCGATTCTCCCTGTGGACTGTATGCAGTTGGGAATGCCCCAGCGAGATACACTGCAAGCGCGATGTGAAATTAATAACCATGCATTAATGCCTTGTCCTTGTATACACACTGTCGTCGCGTGCAGTCGTGATAAAAATCAATAGGGGACCATGAGTTATCGTCGCTTAGCTGAAGCGATAATAAATGTTACACGAGCATAGCGTAACCTCTGCAGAGTGTATGGGAAATGTGCATGATATTCTTGGCGGGACGTAAATCGTCACATGCTTGCTGAGCGTTTCATTAGAACACGCACACGAGGGTAAATAGAATCAGCGCTTTATCTTATCACTGGTCCTCTTACTTTTTTTGCGAATTATCCATGAAATGAATTTATTAAATTCATGATTGTTAAGATTTGTTGATTCACAATACCGGGAGAGCGAGCGACACCTCGGACATGTTGCATTGATGGATATTCATTCACCTGTGTCAATCAATAATTGATGAGACGTATTAACAGTAATGCGGAACGTCTCTTGCATTACTGATGCTATGGCTGTGGATGGGAATATACTGGCCACTATCAGTGGCTTCGATAATTGATATTGGCTGTAAATGAGAGACTCGTGACAATGGTATGCTGAAAGCCTCAACGAGGACATCAGTGCACTCTCGTAGTCGAGGGAAATAGAGCAGCGCATTTGTAACCCAATTTGAAGAGAGGACACAATCTAGGCGAGACCATTATCATCACGTGCCATGCTCTACCAATTATAGCAAAGAAAGCTGAGACTCGCGCGAGAGAACTCCCATTAAAACTTTAATTAAAAATACATAATACGCGTGGCCTCTTACAACTTCTACGTTACTGAATCTTCCGACAGTTCTTGGCGGTGGAGCCTCTTTTAATCTGTGCTCTTCTTTTCCTTCTTTTTTCTCTCTTCCTCTGCATTATGATCTATTATAGGTGTTATTAAAATTCGACTAGGTGAGAAACATTTCCCAAGAGAGTTACACAGTCTCTCGACTAATTTTAGTCGCCTCTATTCATGGGCATAGCATCGATTGCGAGAGACGGAAATAGACACATCGATATCGTTAATAGCTAACTTGTCTTTCCCTTTGTGTGCTTTATAGGTAACGTGGGTACGAAGAAGAGATAGGCAACTGCTGACCGTGGGAACAGCTACTCATTCGGTCGATAATCGATTGATGATCAGGGCATCCAGCTCGGACTGGGCGCTCGTCATACGACGAGTCACTCTGGAAGATGCTGGTCTCTACGAGTGTCAGGTATGAGACGTTATTATATATATATTGGATGAAATTCCTTCGTGACCACCTCAACTGTATCAGAAGCTAATAATAATGATTACTTGACAGATTGCCACTTATCCAGTCCAGCAGAATTTCGCTCGGCTAAAAGTAACCGAGGCATACTCAGTGATTCCTGGTGGTCCGGATCTCCATGTCAAGCAGGGATCGAGTCTTCGCTTGGAGTGTCAGTTGATGGCTGCAACAGAACCACCAAACTTTGTATTCTGGTATCAGCAAGGTCGCATGATAAACTACGATGCCGATCCCCTCGTTCAAGTGGAACTCACCAAGAACGGATCAATCCTCAAGGTAGCAAAGACAAAGATGAGTCATGGTGGGAACTACACGTGTGCGCCGAGCAATGCCAAGTCATCGTCAGTTATGATTCACGTTATAGAAGGTAAATAAAAGCAAATTTCAAAAATAAATAAAGTAAATTGAGCTGAAATTGTAGCAGTGGACGAAGTTTTTAGTTTGAGTTTAGTATGTCGCTGGGACGGACTACCACCAGGCAGGTGCTTTCGTCCCGATAATCTTATCTCGCTCACGGAGTTTCTAATTTCGTTACAGAGGAGGAGAAGCCAGCAGCGATGCACGGTGGCGACAGGAGGAATCCAAGTCCGGCAATTTTGGCGAGCAACTTTCTAGCCTCCTTCCTGGCCGCCGTCAGCTGGAGGATACCAAGTTTTTCAAGTCTCTATCCAACGTGAACTGGTACTCATCCTGTCTAAGTCATTCGTGGGCCGGAAACCTGACCCCACGAATGAGTATATATGCCGGGCGTATGGCAGACATTGTGCTGCCTTCGTGAGGACTATTTCCGGCGATGTTTTCAACTTTTCCCCCCCGGAAATTATTTTGTCATTGTGCAAAAGTTTTATCACCGAATGAGATCACCAGCAAGTTTGACCAAGAACTCATTGACAAGAGGGGGTCAAATTACTAGTGTGGCTCTATGGTTTACTGTTTATGTCATGAATGTCAACGTTCACCTGGTTGATACAGTTCCTGTCGATAATGGTATCACTTTTGTCAACAGTAACAAGGGGGGACACATGAGCTGATGTTGTAGAGTTTATGATAAAAACATAAGGATTTCTTTCTCCTTTTGAACATCAAACTTTTCAGCCAGATGGTTGAGGTGAATGCTAAGTTAAACAGTCTCTACTTAAAATTAATATTGAACATTACAATCTTGAGCTGTAAGAGGGTGCAAGAGATCGAACAAGTACGAGTTGATCGATCCCACGAACGTCTCACTGAGGAGTTGCCTGCAACTGTGGCCACCCTCAGACTACCGTATAATTATCCTCGACGAAGGGAAGCCTTCCAAAGGAGCTTGTAATCCTCTGATAAAATTGCCAGTAGTCCCGAGAGCTGTGCTGTAGACGCTCCTTGAACATCTCACGTCCGACTACATAGCTCTCTTGGTGAATACCAGGCAAAACTTGGAAGTCTTCTTATATACCTTCTCACCAAGTTGGTGATGATGATCTAGTTTTTTTTATCACAACCTAGTTCTGTCGAAGGACTTCTCTTCGTACGTCGATATCCAATATACAAATAAAATATAAATTTTGCGGTATTATCTACACATAATATTAATAGTATTAATTTACGAAAAAAAAATCGTGCCCGTCTTCGTTACATGTACGTATATTTGGTGAATGGATTTAATGTAAATAACAAAACGTATTTATTATTATAAGTCGATCTAAAATTACCTAATAAATCTCTGATCGTGATAAATTATTTATTCTTTCAACTATTGCAGACAGAATGTGTGAGGGAGTAAAACAAATAGGGCAATTAGTAAATAAGGTCAACATTACGTGCATTTATTCATCTTCTGCATGAGGTTCGATCATCGGCATCAGAAACATCTGGCGTTTTCCCAAGCAAGGGAAAGCTCTACGGATTGATCTAGAGACATAGGGAAAGGGCCATCAGAGAAGAATAGAAGAACCACAAATACAGCGAGGGATTGCATAAGCACTGTCAAGTTTGATATCTTTATAGACCTTTTTGCGAGTCAAAATCCCATTAATGTCTCAGCACTAATGATTAGTTTTCAGTCTCTGTCTATATATCTCCTCGTCTTATAAATGTCAAATAAATATTTTAATGTATATTTGAATGTCTACACTACGATGGTCTGTCAACTTTCCGGGTCACTGGCATGTTGATGAAAACGTCAGTAATTAACCGAGTAGAATGCTAACTAGCTCTACCCGCAGGAAATGACGGCAGTACCACCTCACACAGCAAGGCACGACTTTTATTCGCTTGACTCTTTTCTTTGCGTTCGGTTCCACCTTTCGCTTATTCAAGTAGCTCGTTTCCACTACCAGTATTTTGTCGGTTTCGTTTTTTCTTTATTTTTATTCGCGGCTGGAATAAAAACTTGGACGATAAAGGCCTGAAACTCTTTTACGATTGTTAAATTGAAACTCGAGTGAAATAGAACGACGCGTTGGATACCTTGCCAATCCTCTGGCTTACCACGAAATTGTCTCAATAACTTTGAAGCCTGTCTGCAATTTTGACAACGTGAATCTGATATCCCTTGTCACTTTAACTTAATTGGCCGTTCTTGTCATTTTACGACCTATGAGACTTTATTAGAGCTTAGTTTTGATGGATCTGATTAATTGTATTATAATCTCACTGGTTTAGTTCTTCAATAACGAGTACTGATTCTAAAGCATTGAAGAGCCGCAATGTCGAGCTACAAATTTTCCTATGTTTCTTTTCAAATTCATTTGATCTCCTGTACGAAATTGAAAGCAAATATTTTTTTTTAGTTACATCAAAGTATCAAAGAAAATTGTTTTGCTCGCGAAGCTTCAGAAAAAGAGGACAGGCCGCACGGGAAATTGAAAATCAAAGTCGCTGGTACGATAAACAAGCAATTAGATCCTATCGTGAGCATTCAAAAGACTGCAATGTAACGAAGTGCACCATAAAATCTACCTTGATGGAAATATCGACATCTAAATCACTTTGCGAGGTACATAGACACACTACCGTTGATAAACGACTTGTATAAAGACAGATGACCCCAGAGTAATTATTCAAAATGGCCCTTCATTCGTGCCTCGTTAATTATTAAAGGAACAATCGAAGGACACGGTCACGACTTGAATCTTCGTGTATACATATAAAGATACGCTGATAATATATCTGCAGCATGACGATTGCAAGCCACGATAGTATAAATAGCTTTACGCCGCGCGTTGGAATTGGAGCTCGGCCCGAATTTACAGACATATTTGTCCCGAGAGAAAGCACGCGAGGCGGTTGCGCTTTACAATGAAAGATATGCTATACGTATTGCCTCTGCGAGCTGGTTTACCGAGGAAATATTGCTTTGGAGCGATCTCTCTTGTGAGATCCCTGGCGCGCCACGAGTTGGGGCAATTATAGCGAGCTAATACGCGAGCTTCTATAAGATTTCACTTGATAAAGTCAGGAAGAAACTTTTGTACGGTTGAGAGTAGGGTCTAAATTTTGGCATTACAAAGAGAGGAAACGATAAAGTAATATATGTCTGACTGGATACATGACCCTTCTCCTGACTGAACCTTGTTATTTTTTTGAATCGAGTTCTCTCTACTAAAACTTTTGCTGGCGCTTCATGCAGTGGATCTAAAGTCCTGTCAAAGTCGAAGTACAGTAGATTATCCATCCCTACGTCCCAGGAGATCATCGAGTTATTTGGAAAGTTCTTTCTCAATGCGTACGACGAGAAAAAGAAATATCGAAAGCGCTCAACTTATTGAGTATATAGTCTCCAATAAACCCAATTCCTTCGATTCTCGAGTTGGCCATGTCCCAGGAGGTATACAGCGAGTGTTTGTTTGCTCAGTGACAACAATTAAGTACCTACATCACCGTCGCTACACCTATACAAGCCTCGGGCACCAAGGTTGAACGAGAAAATCAGAAGGTGCAGAGGATTAATCCTCAGGGTTTCGTGTGGCTTCTCGCCTCTCACTGCTGTGGCAACTCCCTCGACGACGTGACGCTATTTCCCCGTGTTAACTATCAAGTTATTGAACTAGAGGAAGTCATTAGAGCCTTTCATTCCCTGTCGTGTTCCATCACCACTCTGATGAATATTTCACAATGCAAATCGTAATCAATTATCAACATCCATGAAGTTTATAATTCAACTCTTTCCTCCTGCTTCATTAGATGAAGTCAGCTCCTAAGGAAGCTATTGGAGCGCCCTTTTCTCCAGGCATTTATATCGTCCACACTCCATACACCAGCATACTCTCGGCATCGTTCTACTCAACCATTGCACTGCTCTCTTTGGTTGCGCTTCAGGACTCCCAGCTCTTTTGCACCCTTGTTTCGCACACAACTCGCGACCATTTAGACCTCGAGTCAAAAGCAAGTTACTTGAAGGAGATCGCCCTAGGGCATAGGCAACAATCTCCCCTCGTCGTACACTTTTCTTTATTCCCGAGGTTCACCCTTTTTCCTTTACTCCCCCGCGGGGCGTTGGAATCGGGGAACATACTTTTGCAAACAAGCGTCGAAGAGTGCGGACAGGCAGGGAGTCGTATAAGGCGAGAACTTGCGCCCCAGGAAATTGTAAAGAATAAAAAAAAAGAATAAAAAAATGCTGAGTAAAAGAAAATACTCAGCAAAATGGTAAGTATATGAATAGAGTAGAAAATGCAGAAGTGTATCGATAAAAAGAAAGATAAACAATAAAGATTCTAAGTTCACGATCCGAGAGTAACTGCTCGAACAGCTTTAGAGAAATGCTCCGGCAGCTTTTTTTCACTCAACCCTTATCTCTTTATTTAATTACCAGCCAGAGCATCAACGGAGAGAAGCTGGGAGAGAGAGAGAGAGCAAAAAAACATGTGCTCGCTCCTTCGTCACAAGACGAAGACCACCAGCACCACCACCACGGAGAGCCCAGTGCCTTGGAACGTGACAGGAATGTTTGCTACGACAACTCTAAAGCTGAGAGCCCCGAGAATTGGATCCAAGTCGACGGTCGAGGACTTTGCTACTATAAAAAGCAACCTTAGATGGATAGATCGCGTTTCACTGCAATTGCATTATCGTCATTTAATTAATTTAATTAAAAAAAGCACTCAACATAGACATATACATATACATATATATCAACGTTATTGCAATTTTCTGCTCACGTTCAATGTTATATACAAAATTCCAAAGTTGTAAAAACAAGTTGAGTCATTTCTGTCTGGGTGAAATTGAGTTTCCCCGTTTAACATTCATGATTATTCCGCGCAAAGTGGCCTTTCTGGGATAATATAAATGGTAATTGTGCTTTATTGTCCTTAGCCTGGCGGCGGCCACGTACCTGGCGTTAACAACCATTAAACTCAGACGAAAACTTGAAGGACACAAGGTGCGACTAGGAGTACTGGATATACTGTATAGAGTCACACGATTTAAAGTAACGCTCGACGATGAGCTTAGCTCTGCGATTGGATTCGTTCACGGGAGAACAATCTTGTCCTAACAGTAGTATAGGTCCTGCAACGATCATTAGCGACGTAACCGGAAGGCCATTGAAGGAGACTTTACTTTTGATTCGACGTAATTACGCCGAGTATCTGCCTGGGTATATATACCCACTGATGGGCTGTTATTTCAACCGTGATAAATCGGTGATTAGAAGAAGAAGATTGCGCCGAATGAAATCCAGACGAGCGCGAGGACAGTGTATAACAGCAGGAAAAGAATTAGGTCGAGTGTGACGGGTCACGGGCTTCGTTAGCTTCCGATAGTTTCCTCCAAGAGTGCATTTACTCGATTCTAATGCTCACTATAGATATATATATCCTCTGTCATCCTCTCAATTCTCTCTCGAAATACTTCAAATACCTATAGATTAAAAAAGAAAGCCATCAATTAGAATAAAAGACTGACTTTTTCATCGACAATCCGCTTATCGGATTAATCCCCTGTGATAAAATTCACAATGGACAATCCAGAACATGAAAAAAAACATAAATAAAAAATAGAATATTTATATCTTGTTATCGATGAATGAGCTATTACTGCTGACAGAGGTGAAAAAATATTGCCAGTGGAAAATTGAATCTCGTTCATGTTCCAACACCAACATTTAATTGGTGGGTATATGTCCTGTACAAGTATATAAGCTCGGTGAATTTTTTCATTGCAATAGAGAGTTAGGTTTCCCTTTTGATACTGATATGCTCGTCGAATGATACCTTCCAATTTTGCTAAAGCCTGCAGAACCATATTGTATTAAAGGAGTTCTGGAATATAATCACTGATGGAGAAGGAGCTAAACGTGGAGCATGTGGGCTAGTCACTGGTGAATTCCAGAAGATCCTCGGAGATTACGTACGTGATTGTGCGACAGTGACGCGTCCAGTGGCATTGTCCGCAAGAGGTAATATACGACCAGGCATAATCCTCAAATTACGTTGGAACGCAACGGAGCGATTCTGTTTCGCGCTACGCAGCGATGATAATAGTTTCCTGCATAGCAGTGTACTAATGAGCCTTTCGTTATCCTCAATACTGATAGAATAACCATTCTTGACTTGGAGATGTCAAAGCAAGTGTAAAAAAATCAAATGAATATATATTTCAATTCATTCGAATGGTTAGTTGGAAACAAGTTATAGTTAGTCTCTGGTCCTTCTTTCAAACATGATGCAGATGCACCCCTCGATGCTGCATAGCCACGTGAGCGAGGACCCCGTGAAAGCGAGTGACAAAGGCGACACGAGATGAGAACGGTAACCACGCGGAATACGCGGGGCGAGAACTTGCGAGAGTTGGAAACTACGCGACTGGCATTTGCCACTAGCATCTCCTTTATTCAGAGTTACACTTCTCCTTGACGTCACGTTCCGCCAACTCGATGCGCGCGTGAGGAGTCAAGGGTTGTTAGAATCTTGGTGAACAACCGCGAGAGTTACTCTCAAACGATGGGTCGCCGCGTTCCACCTCTGGAATTGTGCTTCAAAGGGTTATAGTGTTTCATTTTATAGCAATTATTTTGATGAAGCTAATGCAGTTAAACAAGACCCCCAAGCCTGCTATTCCAGCGGAATTCAAGAAAATTTTTGGGGGTTGAAAAGAGCGATGCTTTCGAAACCGACAGATCATAGGCCATAACAGACTTCCTAGTTAGATTAGTTGGATCAATGATGTTACGGATTCTAGTTACCGTGATTCGTTGGATATCGACGACAGAGAACTGTACTATCAGTGGATACTGTTATCAAGGGTTGATTCATCCCCTGACGTGTTCAATGGTCGATAGGGGACGATTCTACTTCCCAAGGGTGGAAACTGCTGTATCCACCACGTTCAGTATTATCACTGCATGATGATAAACTTAAAAGAATGGGTAAATAAAATTTTCTTATCAACGATTCATAAACATTTAGTTGGATTTCTTACTGAAAATTGTTTAGTTTTAAAGAAATAGAAATTTCTTCACTTGATTAACGATCCATTTACCTATGATATTGTTCCTAAGAGTGCTTTCTAACATATTGGAATATGTATCCTCGGTAAATAGCCTGCGGGACAGCTATTCCCTTTAGTTTAAACATGAAGCCGATGAAAGTTGGAAGCTACGGTGGGTACATATTATTATGTGTTCTCGGCTAACTCACTTGGCAGGAATGTTGGAGCGAGTGAGAGTACAATATCATCTACAAGTTTAACATAGTATATATATCATGTAATGGTACTCAGATACCTATACTTGTTTGTACCTTTTACTGTATTTACAAAGAACTTTTTTTCTGCAAATTAGCATAACGCAACTGAGTGGCGCAGGATAATCAGCATATTCATGAAGTCCGCCTGCTTGGCTACGTCAAAATGCGCACCAAATATTTCAAAGTATGATGAGTCCGTGAGCGAAGAAGCAGCCATGAGCAATCGGAAGGTACTTCATAAATATCCGATATCTGTATAGCTATGGGATACATATAGACCACTTTAATTGAAAAAGCAAAGAAAAGAAGTATAAAATGAAATAACCACGCAATATTAACTAGTGTTCTAAATTGATTGGGACGAATCTCCTTGAGAGTGATAGAAAATAAAAAAAATCATTGATGAAAAACAAAGAAATAAATAAATAAAATAGGGGAAGAAATGTACAGTTGAGAGGTAGGGGAAAAAAGCCTCTTTCATCCGACATCCCACGTGGCTATATTTTATTGTGCCAGATTCACGAGCAAAGAGGGGCCTCTAGATCCCCATATACTTGCGTGTGCCCTCTCACTCCCTTTTCACCACCATCAGACATCAGAACTCTCTCTCTCTCTGGCACCTCGGTGATCTAATTCTAGATTAAAGAAGCCCAACAAGGACCGCCGTGCATTCATCCACCAGCAAAAGTCGAAATCATTACATTTGCATACATATATCTGACTACATTATAACTGCCATTACTCGTATGATTAGGAAATAATCACGACATGAGATATACAATCTCGGTTTCATTGCTGATCGTGCACGCGTGACAAAAGTCTTGTGTTTTTGCAGGCCTTTATTTACCTGAATTAGCATTACTGATTGACCGAGCCGGACACGAACATTTCAGATGATTTATAGTTGAATATGAAGTGCTCTTAAAAAAATGTTCTTGCTCTTAAAAATTATTTTTTCATAACATCATTCACTATATGTACTGTAATTAATTCTGTTGTTAAGCGGTAAAAGGAGATAAGTCGACAAAAAAGTAAATTTATTGTAAGTCGGAAACTATGAGAAATAGAGCAAAATTGCATGGGACCTTTTTTGTAGAGAATTCAATTTCCTAAAAAAAAG
>JABSMT010020937.1:0-16869 GCA_018902335.1 Eumacrocentrus americanus | reverse complement strand
AATTTATATATAAATTAATGCGAAATAAAATAAATTAATGAATCGAATATGAAAATAATTATAATTAGTGATAATAATTATTGATATTATGGTTTTCTTTCATAATTAATGTTGTCGTTATATTGTTTTATTTTTATTTCTAATTGTTTTATTGTCCTATTAATTTGAAGGAATTAGACCTACTTTGCTGAGCAATTTCGCTGTGTTTGTAGCAGCATTTCGTGTGTCTTCGTGAATATCATCCATGACTCGAAACAGTTGCTTCCACAGCTCTGGAGCGTGTGTAGCGAAATCTATTGGTGCATTGGACTTCAAAAGATCAGACAAGGCAAGGCAACAACTAATTCGCACTCGCCACTGCACATTTGTCAAATTGGTTGTAAGATCCTCCAAAATCTCGTTATGATACTGCTCCAACTATGGGAAAATAACTGCCGCCATTGTTGTGTATCCAATGCCACTGGGACATTTTTGAAAATATTATTTCATGTGTAAATGCAACTTACAACTTTTTGTGTGGATGACACCATTGCATGCCAGATGCTGGCCATACTCTGTTGAATCTTCGGAGTGGGATCGAATTGATATCTGTAGAGCTTTGGAACAATGCTGGGCAGATATTTGTTCAATTCTTCTTTGGCTACTGATGCTATAGCAGAGAATCCATAAGCAGCACCCTTTTTCGAGGTCCATACAGCATTGTGATTGGCCAGTTGCAAAAAACTATAAATTAAGTCAGGTTTATTGAGATCTGATGCAAGAGAACAAATTTCCTTATAAGTTGTAATGCTTCCTCCCATTGGTGTTTTTCCTAGTTGGGTATCGTCGAACAATTTCGTGTCTGGAGTGACTTGTGCAACACCACGACGACCTTCAGACAACTGACTGAGCAAATTGGAGACCAGAGCATCTCGACCACTCTCCTCACTAGTATCATAAACTAGACAGATTCCTTTGGACGCGACGTCTTGAACGATCTCGTTGTTTTCTGACAAAAAGTCCATAAATCCATTCTGAATGTCTAATAGTCTGTCCCGAACGGGTTTACGCCCCGCATTACGACGAAGAATTGCAAGAAGCCAGATGCAAACGGCTTGTCTTGAATTTGGATGTGGTACATAAGCAAGTTTCAGCAGTAGTTCCAGTAAAAAATGCAGAAGATTGTCACTTTCTTGAGAGAATATTTGTTCATATTCACTAGGCAGTATTGTCCATGCGTCGCGTCCCTCTGGTGCAGCAGGTCCTTGGACACAGAGAACAAGAGATTCTGCGACGGTGAAATGCATAAAAGAGTCCTTTGTTTCTTTCGCTAACTCAATAAATTTCTCCACAATTGTCTTCGTGTGTGGAAAAGCTTCTCCGATGCACAATAATCCCAATGAATTTGCTGCGTTTTCTTTTGTTTTGTGATTCATCTTGGCATTAGTTAAAATAAGGAAGAGATGATCCACAACTTGTTTCTTGTTCAATCCTTGTTGGTCATCGGAATCCTTTAACGGAAGAGAAAATATTTTCCCAATAATTCCAATGCCGTGAGCTGCTGCCTCGACTAAGAGGATTGCATTGCTCGTGAGAAAAGTACAGATTGTCTCTACGGCACTGATGTAAGCCTTCCAGTTGAGGATAGTTTCTGCACTGCCGTTGATTTTTCGAATCATGAGTTTCCTCTCCATCATGAATGCAAGTGCAAGTAAAGCACCGTGCTGTGCTTCCAGAGCTTTATTCTTTGTCGAACTGATGAATTCAGAAACACGAGATTCAAATTCCTCGAGGTCAGCATTGTGAGCCATTACAATTGCATGAATTTTTGCAGCCAATTCCCTGACATCGGCCTTGGTAGATCCTAGTAACGATCGAATCCACGGTAATTCCTTGATGAATCGATTTGTCATTGATGGTGGAATTGTGCCAACTATTTCTAATAGAGCAGTGAGAGGAATTTTATCAGAACTTGCATGATTTAGTGGCATTATAATTTCAAGATAGCCATCGAGATACTTTGGATCTCTTTCGAATAATTCTTTCAAATATCTTCCAATTATTGGTGTATGTTCGCAGGGATGATTGTTGATTGGACCTCCTTGGAGCGATATTTGGGCACTTCTAGTCAGACACAGTCGTAAATAGTTTACAATCTCGTTGAAGGTTGTAACGTTGTAGGCAATCACGTGACTGCCAATATGAAATTTATCGTTTGAACTCATTCGCGTTTGTGTCCGCCAATTAATATAGACAATCAACTGTGGAAACTCAGGAAGAAAGTATTCCTTCGCATCTGGTTTATCGCGTTCATGTCTGTGCGCTGTTCCATACAATGCCTTCATTGCCTCTGATGAAACTTCATTCTTCTCGTCGCCACAAGCTAATAGCAATAGATATCGTGAAGGAGCATGATCAGGAGGGAAGATTGTCGCTGCATAATGAACAGCAACTGATCTTACACTCGGTTCTTTTGATTCTATGTGAAGAGAGAGCAGTGTGTTCATTATTGCAATGCCTTTTTCGTCACTTCGATTCAGGACAAATGCTGATGACATGGCAATTAACGCATCTCTTATAATTCTTCTTAATTCACCCTCAGCAGATGTTAACGCCTCGAAAAATCGTTGCACCAAGTTTAATTCATTTTTTATTAGACTGGGAATTCTTTGACTTAGTTGTCCAATAATTGTGTATGCCATTGCCTCATGCTCAGATTCTCCCTCTGTAATCAACTTCTCCATGCCAGACAAAATTACGCCAGCCACACGTGTCAGAGGTCCAAGATTACACTGCTGAACCATATTCAGCGTGAACTCAAGTGCCAATGACTTGAGTTTTTTATTCGTATTGTTTCCATACAATGAGTCGAATATCACTTGGATACTTGGAGGTATAATGAATCCAGCTTTATTTACTCGACAGAGATACTGCAGCAACTTCAGACGAATTCTAGTATTAGCTGGGAGTCGTTTCATCTCTGGTTTCACGTCTTTCTGGGTTCCTAGTGGTCCAGTGCCCATGAATAAAGTGTATAGAGGCAAAGCCAGTTGCATTGACGACCAATCTAACGTGCTCACAATTTTCCTCAGTTCCATATCAGCCAAATTCGCCACGCCAAATCTCGTATCTGCAGCAGCAACAATCAGGTGTATGAGAATATCAGACTCAGGGAAAAAGCCACCAGCGAGGAACTTGACAATGCCCAATTTGACTTGCTCCAATTGTTCAGCTACTGGAGGAGTTTCGCCGATTACTCTCTTGAATGCATATTCGCTGAGACCAGGGGGAACTGGGAATTGTAACCAATCGATAGGCTGACCGGGATCTCGATTTTTAGTTTGACCCACAGATCCATAAGGCAATAACAACATATCGAGCATGAAGTTTATCAATTGCTTGGCTACGTAGGGTTTGTCTTGGAGACCTAACAGAGCAGCTCGTTTTTCAGGATTCATTGGATTTTGAATGTGGCCCAGAGCCGGCATTATCACGAGCAACAAGCTGGAAGGATAAAATATGTGTAATGTATTCAAGACTTTGATGATTACAGTTCTATAACAAGATCAGAATTTACCTGTCCTGATGGGACAAAGGCTTCCCTTCGATAGCATTTAATACACTAGGAATTAATTCAGCTTGCTTTTTTATGTCCATCCTGGGATAGCCCAATTTGATGTATATAATTGTGAAATTCTGCAAATTCATAATCGTTGTAATGCATGGGACATTTTATTTTTCAACTCCAAAGTGAATAACTTACAATGACAAAAGAACTAGCTGCCGGATCTTGATACTGAAGCAAGAGTGCTTCAACAGGAAGTTGAACTTTAGGTCGACTTTTCACTCTTCTGTTAATGTGTATTAAGAGACCCATGACTTTCTTTCTTACACCCTCTTGGGGACTCGAAAGTTTTAACAGAACTGGTGGCAAAAATTTGCACACCGATGCCTGAAGTTGTTCATCTGTATCGGCACTCCCCAGGCAAAGGAAAACCCTCTCCAGCAGGACTACAATGAAAGGAAAGAAATTATTTTATAATTATTCAACAATCCTCTAACTAATGAATAGTAAATGAGTGACGACAATGTTATCAAGTCTATTACAAATATAATATTGGACAGCAACTGCCATTAAAGCATACCATTGATAAGGACCACAGTTTATAGACAATCATAAATGGAATAAGGTTACGAATTGTGGAGAGTAAAAAAAAAGGAATTTCAAATTCAAGCTCATAAATTTACAAGAATGAAGTTAGTTATGAATGACGGCATGATATTGAACTTTTTTCACGGAATGAAAAGACACGAATAGGAAGCATATTATATAGTCGCCTATTGCTTTGTCACTAGGCTGGTATAGCTTATGAACAACAAAAAGGCCCTCGGAATAATATATCAATAGATTTAATAGACGTGAAGTCGATCATTATCCATCACGAATACTCACTGAGCTCATCTGTGGCTGCTGCCATTTTGGAACTGCGTGCACACGAAGACGAACGTATGTCTACTTATTCAGCACACTCCAACTAATCCGACTGAAAGTTCTTCTTGCTTTGATCCACTTTGATCTGCCGTGTCATCAGACAGACTTGAAGTTAGCGTCAATGCTCGACTATACGATTCGATGACGAGATTGGTCGATTTGAATTGGAGGATGTTGTTACCCGCGAATCATTGAGCCAATTGTGTGTTCGAGACCGTGAATAACTTAACCCTGTCTGTCGCTATATAGCTGTCTAACGGAGCGATATTTATTTTCATGACCTTTACAGCGATTTCTTAAAATTAGAGGTCAAATTTCAAAGATAGAGGCAGTAGCTCTTAGACCGTGTATGTACGTTGTTGATCTCCAAGTATCTTACGAGGTGTGTCGGTGATCCGGTATTCTCATTTTGGAGTTCTTGAAAATTAGTCTTTGGTTTTTATCAATATTCTCATCGGCTCTGCTATCTTTGGACTGTCACAAGTATTTGATTGCCACACTTATTATAATCAAGATTATGACATGATTATGCCACTTGGCCAAGTACCCAAATATCGTTTCAATGTATCACTATTTTGCTTGCTCTGAACTAACTTTCTCACTTCACTGTTTTCAATTCTTACTTGACATTTAATTCTTCAAGTACTATATTCAACTAATTATTACTTTTAAAATATACAATTTATCATTTTACGTCTGTGCTTTGCATTGCTCTTGAATGTTTCCAGCATACTCTATATTTAGAAAGAAAAATTAATGATTAAAGAATGAAGATATATTTATTTATCTATAAAATTGATTGATGTGCAGAGAAATGTAGAGAGTCACGATTCGATGCACATTCACAGGGGCCTATTTATGAAGATAACTTGATTTATTGCTTAAAAACCAATGAGCTCAGCGTTTGGCTTTGTTGGGACAGTTATGGCGAAGATTTGGGAGATGCTTTGGAATTTCTTTAATAAATTCATACAATGGAATCATCAGAGGCCTATGTATGGGATTCTATGGCCCAATGTAAGTTTATACATGACTGTAACTGATCTATCTTCCTTTCTGTCTGACATTAAATTCATGTGATACAGAGAATGGTGGAAAAAGTATAATTCTAATACCTATGCAGCATGTTCAGTAAGACAAGATGCTGCTTTTATACATGCTCTCTGGGTGGAACCAAGTAACACAATATCTTATCTCTTGCATGACCTGTAACTCTTTTGTTGCATTAACTTATATTAAGACATAATTCACTACTGTTTTTCAATGCTAGTTCACTCTTCGCGTCGTTTGTGTAAGCACTAGTAGTTAACATTCAAAGTGACTATTTTATCAAATTATTACACATTTTCAGACACCAACTGAAGACATGGCAAATATACCCTCAATTGAGGACCACGTTAGAGTCTTGACTCTGAACAAAGGAGAACATCAGGATGGTATTTTATACAGAGTGAAAAAAGGTGTGAAATTTATTATTCCTTATTAACAAAATTAATGAAGAAGAATCTTATATTATGATTTGGTCTTACTTTTTGTTGCAGATTGGCAGATAGAATTTCGTCTAGGCCCCTCTTTGTTCGGAAAAGTCATAAATGTTTTCACTAATCACCCACCATCGTCTGTCAACGATTTTGATAGACACACGTACTATCAGCTCCCATGGACTGATGAATCTGTATTTCTACGAGTAACCACAGCAGGTTCTTTCCATTATTACGCTTCCGATTCAAAGTCAGTATATTATTCATTCATTCATTATCAACCTCATTCATGAATTTTAACAAATTCTTTTCTTTATCAGCGACACTGACGTAAAACCTATTGCTTCTGGCTATGTAATAGTGGAACCTGAATTACGCGTGGGTGAATCTGGTGGAATTTTACCCTTGGATTGTATCCAATGCCAAACTGTTTTGTCAAAATGTTTGGGACCATTGTCGACATGGGAAGAGAAGCTATTAGTATCAAAAAATTCTGGATACAACATGATTCACTTCACGCCGATACAAGAACTTGGGGATTCTCAATCCGCATACAGTCTCAGTGACCAGTTGAAGCTTAATTCTGCATTTAACGACAGCAACGATCGATCTGCAACGTTCAATGACGTAGGTACTTTAACAAATACAATGCGAAACGAGTGGAAAGTTCTGTCCATCTGCGACATCGTTCTCAATCACACAGCAAACGAGAGCCCATTTTTAGTTTCACATCCAGAATGTACCTATAACTGCTTCAACTGTCCACATTTACGACCAGCTTATCTTTTGGACGCTGCTCTCTTCGAATTGACAGTACAAGTAGCAGCTGGTGAATGGGAATTAAAGGGTATCCCTTCAGTTGTAGAAACCGAAGATCATTTGAATGCAATTCGTCATGCTTTGAACGCGTATTTTCTGCCATTGGTGAAAATTTATGAGCTCTACACACTGGACGTAAATCAAGTTACTGGAGACTTTCTTGATTTAGCACGTATGCAAATACCACAGGATTCATCAGTGAAATCCTCTGAATCAGAAGCATCTATTACAATAATCCAAGATCCTGGGTTTCGCAGATTGAAGGCAACTATTGATATGCAACTGGCATTGAAACTCTATAATATCTATAGACCGGATTGTTTTGATGAGGAAACACGGTTGAAACGATGTGCCGAAGAGCTTCGTACAAAAATCCAAGAGCTTAACGATACAATTGTTAATACAATACAGAATCATTTAAGTGCTGCTGTTGAAAATACCATCTCTGGAATACGTTACTTTAGAGTGCAGTCTGATGGACCTAGACTGAAGGAAATCAGCCCTAGGAATCCTTTAGTTTCAAGGTATTTTACAGATTATGGAACGTCACAATCTTTAATCGAGAGAGAAGCCATTATATATACAGAGGCTGGATGCTATCTTATGGCTCACAACGGTTGGGTGATGAATGGTGATCCCCTCAAAAATTTTGCTGACCCTGAGTCAAACATTTACATCAGGAGAGAATTAATTGCCTGGGGAGATAGCGTTAAATTGCGATATGGTGACAAGCCTGAGGATTGTCCGTTTCTCTGGGAACACATGACTGCATACGTAGAGCAAACTGCTAGAATTTTCGATGGGGTCCGCCTAGACAATTGTCATTCAACACCAATTCCAGTCGCGGAATACATGCTCGACGTAGCACGCCGCGTTCGACCTGATCTGTATGTGGTTGCTGAGCTCTTCACAAATTCTGATCAAAAGGACAATATTTTCGTCAATCGTCTTGGCATCACTTCACTCATTCGTGAAGCCATGTCTGCTTGGGACAGTCATGAAGAGGGTCGACTAATTTACAGATATGGTGGAGAGCCAGTTGGAGCTTTCTACCAGTCCCGACAGAGACCTTTAGTACCATCAATTGCCCATGCTCTCTTCATGGATCAAACCCATGACAATCCGAGTCCCGTGGAAAAGCGGAGTATCTTCGATTTGCTTCCCTCTGCAGCTCTTGTGTCCATGGCATGCTGTGCTAGCGGCAGCAATCGTGGATACGACGAACTTGTCCCTCACCATATTCACGTTGTCGACGAGAATAGGCAATACACTGCTTGGACTAATAATGAAAATTTGTCTGAAAGTGACAGAAAATTCATTAATAACAAGTCCGGCATAATTGCAGCTAAGCGAGCACTCAATGATCTCCATTGCGCCCTTGGTAGGCAGCTATTCTCTCAGGTATTTGTGGATCAAATAGATCCCGACATTGTTGCAGTCACTAGGCACTCACCTGGAAGCCATGAGAGTGTAGTGCTAGTAGCATTCACGGCTTTTAAGCACCCGGATTCCAATGCTCACGACTTGAGGAGACACGTGAAGCCACTGAGAGTGGAAGGTGTAGTGGAGGAAATTATTTTCGAAGCTCGTTTATCCTACAAGGGCTCTGAGGAAGGTCTCTCGCCATTCCATTTCCCCGATAAGCATGTGAAGAATGAAGATTACATTGATGGGCTCTCTAACTATGTTGTTGATATAAAGGAACACATTCAAATTCCTGATTCATTGATCCTTGAGAAGGTGGACTCAGGTGATATGAAGATAACTCAACTGAATTTTGTTAACTTCCAGCCTGGTTCAGTCGTGGCTATTCGTGTGTCTCTTCACGCCAACATTAAGCCTGCACTCGCCAAATTAGACGATCTTATGAAATCAATTAAATCATCGTCAGAGTTGCAGTCAATCATCTCTCGTATGGACCTGGCAGACGTGAATAAGGCTTTGTATCGTTGTGATCAAGAAGAAAGGGATGAAACTGATAATTGTTTTGGAGTGTACGATATTCCATCGTATGGGCCTCTGGTTTATGCAGGACTGCAGGGTGTTGTATCGTTACTTGCTGACATTCGACCGAATAACGACTTGGGTCATCCACTGTGTGCCAATCTTCGAAATGGCAATTGGCTGATAGATTACACTTGGCAGCGCTTGAAGAATTATGAGGGGACTGCAGATCTTGGTAAGTGGTTGGAACAAGCAGCTGAGCCAATTAAAATGATCCCACGATACTTGGTACCCAGTTACTTTGACTTTATCATTGTGAATGTTTACATGATCCTTTTGGATCAATGCTACGCTCGAATGTCTGACTTTGTCAAGGAAGGGTCGACTTTTGTTAAATTGCTCTCTTTGGTATCGGTGCAAGTTGGCGGTGAGGTGAAATCCGCACAACTGCCTGACCTCTCGCCTTCTGTGGCATCTCCGCAGCCAAAAATACTTGAAAAAGATGGGATAAAAGAGCAAGTATGCTTAACAATATCAGCAGGATTACCACACTTTGCTGTGGGCTACATGAGAAATTGGGGAAGGGACACTTTCATTTCTCTTCGTGGCATTCTTCTCTTAACTGGGAGATATGAAGAGGCCAGATTCATCATTCTCGGCTTTGCTGGCACTTTGAGACACGGCTTAATTCCAAATCTTCTCGACACAGGAAAAAATGCAAGGTTTAATTGTCGAGATGCAGTATGGTGGTGGTTGTATACCATTCAATGTTACGTTCAACAAGTACCAGATGGAATAAAAATCTTGTCTGACAAAGTTTCCAGACTTTTCCCGACTGATGATTCACCGGCCCTCCCTGCTGGACAAGTTGATCAACCCTTGTATGAAGTGATACAGGAGGCGCTCACTGTCCATTTCCAAGGTCTCTGCTTCCGAGAGAGAAATGCTGGCAAGCAAATTGATGAGCACATGACAGATCGTGGATTCAATAATCAGATCGGAGTTCACCCAGACACTGGTTTCGTTTTTGGTGGCAACGATGCGAATTGCGGAACGTGGATGGATAAAATGGGATCGTCAGAAAAGGCTGGCAATAAAGGAAAACCTGCAACTCCTCGTGATGGTTCCGCGGTTGAGATAGTTGGTCTCAGCAAGTCCACACTTACTTTCCTTGCTGAATTGTACAAGCAAAATTTATTCCCTTATGGAAGTGTGCAGCGAAAAAATCGTGATGGCTCTACTGTAACCTGGAGTTACAAACAGTGGGCAGACAAAATTGCTGCCAACTTTGAAGAGCATTTCTACGTTCAAGAAGTTCCAACTGAGGGAGAAATGAACCCCGAACTAATTCATCGACGGGGCATTTATAAAGACAGTGAAGGAGCCACACAACCTTGGGCCAACTATCAACTACGACCTAATTTCCCAATTGCAATGGTTGCGGCACCTGAGCTTTTTGATCCCTATCACGCTTGGACTGCACTAAAAAATGCTGAGAACATACTTCTGGGTCCTTTGGGAATGAAAACTCTGGATCCGGCAGACTGGGCTTATAATGGCTATTACGACAACTCCAACGACTCGACAGACACGAAATTGGCACAAGGATGGAACTATCATCAAGGTCCTGAGTGGCTCTGGCCCATAGGATATTTCTTGAAAGCTCGACTTCATTTCGCTCCTCTGGTTGGTGGCAACGAAGAACTTGTTCGCACTATTCAATCGACAGAGGCGATAATTTCACGTCATTTTATCGAGGCATCAACCTCTCACTGGCGAGGTCTTCCTGAGCTGACAAACCAGGATGGAGAATACTGCCGTGACAGTTGTCGCACTCAGGCTTGGAGTACTTCAGCAATCTTGGAAGTTCTTTATGAGCTCAAGACGCTAAAGAGTCAATTACAGTCACAGAACACAGAATTTATTAACTGATACAATTTTGCGTGTGTTCATCATCGTCGCTTACATTTAGAGTACTTAAAGTTAGAGTCAAACAGACACAATCATAGGGATGATAAAGTACGCTTATATGAAAATTTCAGTACTAATGGCAAAGATCAAGCTATCGGCTCTCCACAAGTAGCACCATCCTGGACGAAGACACACGCATATTGTGCCGGGTATGTTGTTGATTTACTAGATGACACGTCATCTTGCACCACCAGCACCATAATGGTAGATGTGATTGCTGGGGATGATGGTCGCAATGCTGAACTTGTCCGGAGAATCTCAGGAATATCAAACCAGGAGTCTCATCGTGACTCTACAGTAATGAAAAACAGCCATGTTCTTAATGATCAAGTTTGTAATGATTTAGATGCAATTGAGTTAATGCCCTCGATCAAACGCAGCTCTGTGACGTCGTCATTGAGTACGGGTGAATCAGCGGCGTGTAAACATCCTGAATTCATTGATAACGTAGATAGACAATCCCCGGTTGATCATTTTTTTGAAGAGGACACCCCGCAATTAAAACATGAACATGAAAAGCATAAAATCATGGATTACTACAAGAAGTACGGCGCCCGGACAGCGAAAACTTTGATTAACACGTTGTTTTTACCAAGTCAAAAAATATGCCCTTATTGCGCTGAATCTGAAGGATTTGGAAAAACGTCAATGGTATATAGTGATCGTTTGATCTATGGAAAACAGTCTCTTTGTGCTCGAGAAGTCGTCATTTACCATTTTCAATTACATACGCAGCAACTTCTTTTTCGTGACTTGGATAAATTGCCTATGTCTTCATCAATCCTAGAAGACTACATGCCTATAGTGAACTTAATCAAAACGAATATTTCAGGGTTATTTTATCCACAAGTTGGATATCCAGATATCTTCGACTTAAATGCGACGCTAACACCGAATATTTTGTTAATTAATAACAGAATTACCAATGTCGTTCCAAATACGGCAGTTTATCATCGCGGTAACACAAATAGTTATTGTCGACTCTCACAAATTACTGCTTGTACACCTATGGTCTTTCAGGACATTGGATACGATAACGATATTCGAGCGAAAACAGATTTGAGTTACGACGACAATCTGAAACCGTGGATCAATTTTAATGAACGCACAAGAATCTTCAGTTCAAAAAGTCACAACGAGTTAGCATTGTCAGCCGTTCGGATGCATCAACATAGATCCAGTTTATTGATGCTGGAACCATTACTTATGATGCCTGATTTTCCGACTCCAAGACACAGTCTAGCGAAGAATCGTATTACGCACTCAGAACATGTGAAAATAGTGAGAATAGTTATTGCCTATACGTTATCGTTTTTCCTGCTCGCTATTGTCACATTTTATATAGTATATTTTGCGTAAAATGACGTTTTTCCGTCCAAGATATTGAATTAACATATGACTATTGTCAGAAAGTAAATTTTTTAAAAATATTTTTGTAATCAGCCAGTATAACAAACAAGTTTTGCCCTCTGAATGCCACACATTTTTACCATGAATAACTACAGATAACACGTATTATAGTGTTTTTTTAAATTTGATGAAAATGTAGAGTCTATAAATCTTCTTATCATGAGATTACATAAAAATAAGCTTAAGCGTTCATTTGAAATCTTGACTAGAATCATATATGAAACAAGGAAATGATTCTGTTTATAATCACATAAATGATAATTCTATTATAGGTAATTAATTGGCTACTTTTAAAATTACACATTATTGTGGTAGTAAATTGTGGATAAAGCCATCCAAAGTGGATAATCATCAATATTTTTCTCCATAATTATGACAATGAATTGAACTAGGAAAAGTAACGATGATTTTCACAATAATCATTATCGTTTTTTACATTGGAGAATTTTATTAAGTTATAAAAATAATAGACGAAGAGATATTTAAAAAAATGAATATATTATAACATGTACGTACAACGCTTTATTCACAAGTATATATTCAATCAAAATATCAACTCTAATCAATAATAACACTGCAATACAATTTTAGGTTTACGCGCCATATAATTTAAGGCAAGCCGAAGTGAGAAAATTCACTTATCACTGCTGAAGATTAGTACTAGTCCTCGATCTAGTTTTTTGATCACTGTTACTCACTGAAAGTAGATTTTTTTTTCGCGGTACTCAAAAATGTGCTAGAAGCAACGAAACTGCCATTGTGACTTAGAATTATTTGATATAGTAATAAACAAAATGTTTTTAACGGATCCTCAGGTGGAATGATAAATTGTTGTTCTTTTAATTGTAACCTTGTAGCTTACATTTATCAGTTTCTATAACATATACGTATATTGTCTGAATCTAATAAAGCCCTTGGATTATTTCTATCAGAGTAACAAGATATTTTACTGTTAACAATTTATAAATCCGATAATTAAACAAAAGACGATGCAATGAAATTACTTATTCTCTATTGTCTGCATACGATTGATTCCTGTTATTCATTTTGAATGAAAATATATCGATTTCATTTTCCGGTATGAAAAATGTGTTTATCACTTAATCGTACTACACAAAAAAAAACATTATCCACTTACACATCTTTTTGTATTTGATTGCAATTGAAGAATTATATTATGTATTGCATCTATACTGCATAAACAAACATTTATTGCTGGCTGCACGAATTATGAGCAACAACCAGTATCTGTGATGTTCTTACATAAACCACGCTATCTTCCCAAATAAATAAATATTTTCGGTTATCGCATAATTATAATGGGCGTTCTTTATACCAGATAAACCTTTATTTAGTTACATGCTAGACTTTACTATAAATAGGAAAACAAATTACTGAAATGTATTAAACATTAATTTGAATAGTTCTGAAGAAATGTCGAGGATTATTCAAAGAACACATTTAATCCCATTTTAGTATTCGTTTTGGTGCACTTATTGTTCACTAAAAGAGTAAAAAAATTCGCCGGTAATATTTCTACTCAAACATCATCGAATATTCTTCGTGGCGGCGTTCGGTTACTGGCATTTATTGAGGACGAATAACTTCTCGAGTCATCCGTATTTAAATCGTATAAATCACCCGTCTGATAGCCAGTGCGTTCGTATACATTATTTGCGCCATATGAACTTGCTGAACTAAATGTCGTGCCGACATAATAATCAGCGGTATCAAAGTCACGCAAGAGACCGGCTCTTGCTGATTCTATCGATTCATCCCGCTTCAATGGTCGCACTACGAAAAATACATATTGTTTTCGTCGGTGTATCACAAGTTTTTTTAGCTTTTACATTACTTTCATGCTTAACTCACCTGTGTCTACGCTTTGTCGCAAGTTCCTGTAACGTGAAGATGTTGAATTTGGGTCGTGACATCTTTCCTGGAATTCGCGACGACGTGACAGTGACTCTTCAGCTCGTTGCCTTTTTCGTCGCTCTAAAGATAAAATTGAACAATAATTATTATCAAAGACAAAAAAAAAACAAACACAAATAGCAATAAACAAGTAATAACAAATAAAGTAAAAATATCCAAGTACCCGCGCATGATCATATTGTATTTTTCTGAATTCAGCGAATAATTTCAGTCATGTGAAAAATATCTAATATTTAATACAAAAAGATAAATTATTGAAATTAACAAATATCTATTCAGGTCTTTTGAAACGCATATTTATCATACTATAGTCATGTTTATTCTCAGTGGAATAAATAAATCGATGGCTAAGAATCCAAACCTCCTATGTCTATTTTTAATGAAAGTTTCTAAATAGCGCCAAAATGATGAAGAAATCCAACTAATTTTAAGCTTATTCGCTATTAATTAGAGAAACACCAAAAATGTGACATAGGAGGTTTGGACTTTTAGCCATCGAAATAAACTGATACCTCGTTGTATAAGTTCTTTGCCTTCATCGACAAGGTCTGTTGTAAGTTCATCATCTCCTAGAAACTGCTGAAATCCAAGTACAGAGAGCAGTCTACTTCCAACGCTGAAATACGTTGCCAAACAAAATGCAAGAATAGCCATAGGAAAGTATATGTTGAATCCATCGGATATTATTGATATGACGTCCATGTGTCCCATCACTTGTGTGTAGTGGGTCTCCAGAATGTGTGTTTTTATTATGTGCGAGTCCATGTGAATGAGCCCCAGGAAATTGAGACACATAGGTGGAGTGAGGCGACACAGCATCATACCGCTGAATATCAAACTGTACTCGTTCGTTTGATGATGTGGTGCCAGATAGTAGAGATTCAGGAGCCGAATTTTCAATACTGTCGAATACGCACAGTAGCAGAGGTACGCGATAATCATAGTTGACAGTATCTGGTTATGAATAAATTAATTAGATTCTAATGAAACGAAATTAGTGCTATTGATAGAACGGTTGAATTAATTACCTCGATCGTTAGATAGTCATATTTCGCAAGGATTAAAAATTGTGCGAACAGTGATAGCACTGGTACTTCATTGAAGAAAGTCACTTCGGACCACACAACAGCCACAGAAAGACACCCAGCAGCAACAGCTGCTATTTTTTGGACATAGCTCTTGACAACGCATTTCCAATACCACTCTACAGTTGGATTGTAGATGATACGAAGATAGAGTGGTCGAATACAGGAAAAAGAAGACTTGAATTTTTTGTCGTGACTCGAATAATTTTTAGCGATGTCTTCTAAGTGAAAAATTTTATCTACCAAAATCGCCCATTGTGTCTCGGTTCTCTGAAGAGTCTGCAGAGCTTTTATGGTCTAAAAATTTAAGACAAATAGGATATTTCAATGACATGTAATAATGATTAATTAATCAAATAACTTTACTTGTTTATGTAATCGAATCAATGATTTTTCAGAAGATGCATCATTGGGTGTATCTTCAGGAAGTTGTCTTCTATTCATCCTATCCTTTAATTCAGCTGGTACTTTTTGAAATATTGTTTCTAAATGACGGTGAAATGGATGTCCGTTTCTTATAGCCACCGATGCTGCTTGTAATGACTAAAGGCCATCAACAAAATGTCATTCATTTATTTCAGATTAATTAAACAGAATACTTTGAAAATTCTCACCTCAAGAATATCATCAACAGTTTCTTCTGCTTCGCACTTCTCTAAATTCAGCTTCGATGCTTTGAAGTAGCTGTACTGAAGTGTAAATCCAGGCTTACTAGCATTCCATAACCCTCTTGGTACTTCAACTAAAGCATAGCCAAGAAGTAGAACTAAGAGAAAGAGACCCCAAGTGTTTGAGGCTGATGATGCAATTGCTTTTAATTTTTGACCATCTAGGTCTAAGCCAGGCTTCAGTGCAATATATATTAAGAGTATTCCACATATAAATAGATAACTTCCATAATAAATGGCATTGTCAATCAATGCAGTCTTCAGTTTGCCTCGCACTGTAAAATCGCCTGCTTTTATATAAGATTGCATCAGCGGAAGGATCAACCACGTTAAACACTGTGACGTCCAGTATACAATTCTCCACAAATTTGGAAAAACATTGTCAGGCACATTCGACCATGGTTTTTCACATTTTGACGTTACATTACTCTCGGCATTCAAGGTTGATAAGTTGGGAGTGATATTTCGTTCTACGCATTGTCTGTACACAGTCTTGAAAATAAAAACAAAACAATATATAATAACTTATTATCGACAATTAGGGTAATTTTATAACAAAAACTACTTACTGATGAAACATCCAAAGGTAATACAAATATAATTAATAGAGAGAAGTACCAAGCAATGAGTACAGAGACTGTGACAACAATGTGATTTCGAAGTATATTTCCATATCGATAGAGGAGTGTAGCTGCCAGGCAAAATGCCAATACAATCTCAGTAACTAGTGGTCCAACACTCATTTTTCTTTTTGTATTGATTTGTTTGAATACACTCAAAGGATCAACATATTATTCAGCTTTCTTTTCGAGTTCTTGTTCGAGTTCTCGACTTGCTTTAATTTTTTCATCAGCTTCCTTTTGCATTTTCTCCAATTTTTCCAGGGTAACAGATTTCAGGGGCAGTAGCTTTGGCTTGCAGAGAGTATATTCCAATGATTCTGTCTCATACAAAAGTCCTTGTTGAGGGAGAACAATGTCGATGTGCTCATCAGAATTTTTTTCAGTTTCAGACATTTTTGTTCAGACATATGTCTCACCTAAAAATCAGTTTTATATTTTACTACAATTTCGGTAATCATTATT
>JABSMT010020827.1:0-16897 GCA_018902335.1 Eumacrocentrus americanus | reverse complement strand
TATATATATCAGTAGGGAAGCGGTAAAAGAAGATAACTCAAAAATTATGAAAATTTTTAAACACTTCCATTTTTACGAATATCTCAAAAACCTTGAGAAATACGATAAAATCTTATAGAACCTTTTTTGTAAACAATTAAATTCTCTACAAAAAAGGTCCTTTGCATTTTTACCGTATCTCCCATAGTTTTCTAGATATATTCAATTTTGTAAAACATTTTAATGAAAAAGTTATCTCGAGTTATCTTTTTTTACCGCTTCACTACTGATATATTCACGTTGATTTCGTGTTTCGCTGCCTCCAACTCTGAAACATGAAATTGAGCAATTTGGCAAAATGTCTAGAGTCGAAGTTTCCAGCTTGACAATTCACTCTCGCGTCGACAATTCATCTGGAATTCAACGCTCGACACATATCAATAAAGTATAAAGTTTGTTATAGACCAGGTAAATGAATTTTTCGTGCACTGCAGTGCGGAAGCTCCTCGCTCGGTTATTTGGAACACACGTGAATCCTATACCGTCTATATTCGGATTGGATTTTCCAATGACGATGACAATATATAGTGACGAGTTCTCTTTACATACTGCATCTACTGTACACGTGTCGTGCATACAACTTTCTTTTTATATATACATTGATAGATTGTGTGTGGACTACCAAGAAACTGTAATGAAACTACAGACTATAAATAAGTAACTATTAATCGATTTGATGGCACTAATGCGTAATGCTATAAATCGAATCGATATAAGGCGGTGTATGGGACATAGTTCGGGGAACTCAATTTGTGTAATTTATGTATGCCTTAGTACACAGTAATGTGTGAATCATAATCATACTTTAATTCTCAAGCACAATACGAATAAGTTGTGCGCTTTATAATTTATATATAAGTATAGACTGTTCACGACATATATTTGCTTTATATTCTTGCATGTCGTTTTGTTATTATAGTGCAACACTCATTGTGAGAACAAATTAATCGCTCTTAAAGTATACGTTTCACGACTGCTGCATTAACAACGCGCGGCACGAAGAAATAGTGCCCTGATGGTTCTTAAAGTGTCAGAAGACCATTAAAGTATAAAGAACTTGAAATGATCGCGTTTCAGATAATAGTGACATTGATAGATGAAGAATCTTTATGATATATATTTATCGTTCTTTTTCCTAACTAAAAAAATGTTTTTAAAATTACTTTTTCAATTTTTCATGCCATGGGACATTATAAATAATACCTGCTCTAAACGCAATTGTTCAATATTAACAATTTTATAATATTCCAATAAAAACTTTAATAAATTCGAAAATGGGCGAATCGACTTGTGAAATAAAACGACATGACGCAGTATTGCCAAAGCATTATTATCAAGCGCCGATTGCCACGCCAATATGAGAGAATGCGATATTGCATTTCAGTGCGCCAGTCATATAATTTTGTAAAACTTCGTATTCTTATTCCCCGGAATAATATTATGCAGATTCGCTTGGAGACCTGGAGAGTAGAGTGCGAGAGGTAAGGAGTGAGTGCACTTAATCTATCACGAGTTCCTGCGAGGTATGAGGGGCTGACTATACGAGTACTGGTGAAAGAATGGGAGCACCATCGCTGCATTTGCTCGAAGAATCCCTGTTTATCCCTTGCCAATGACGAAAACTTTGACCTAGCTTCTGTTGGCACGACCTGCCCTATCACTACATCGAATATTTGAATAAATCGAAGATATCTAAGCAAATCGATCGTACATGAAATAAAATTTTATTATAGACAGCGTGTGGAGACAACGTTCTTGGCACAGACGTTATAGGAAATGAAGCTCAATATAAACGATGATCGCATCAACGATGAATCGTTCAAATTATTTTCGACGATTATTTCAGCTGGATGCAATAACGCCAATTTCAACAACCATACATAATACACACATACATATACAGTGGCCTATTTTATCCAAGCATCAGCACTTGGCCAATTTCTTTTTTTAATGACAACACACAGGTGCTTTCACAGTAAATTTGCCCGATTACCCTCGACATTTTTTTTTATCGCAATAGCACACCATTTTTTTGCTGCACCGTTACCTCTATCCAAACTCAGAGAAACACATTATGCAGTGTAGAAATAAAAAAGAAAAAAAAAGTAATATTTCCCAGCAGTTGGTGGAGTGCTAATTGAAATAATTAATTTTCAAATTAATTTCGCTTGCAAATGCGAGGTTGCAGAAAAATGAATTTTATTGATGCCACATAGGTGTGCAACTTTCGCAGGGCACGTCAGTTCAGACAAATTTTCGGGATTTAGAGCAAATCCTATTGCCACGGACGGTCGGATTATCTGACCGTTGGCCGAGAGCGCGCGTGAACTGGAAAGGAGAGAGAAAAACAGGTAATATCCACGAGGTAGGTATATAGAACTGATTGCTCGAGGCAATGTCGTCTACTTGTCGAGCTCCACACAAATCGGATGAGGAATCTACCTGTGGTATTTGCAGAATCCTCTTGATCAGTTGCCATATCCCAGGCGTTTTCAAATACATGGGTGCACCACATAAATTCCCATCAATGCTCGCACTCCAGAGACAACAGTCCAAGTCAATCCCATATACCCTCGTCTATCATATATAAATACATGGGTTTACACATCCAGTAAGAATCGTTGTCATCAAGTTATTACTTTTATTGAATATTTGTTGAAGAAAAATAACAGGTTTTATTCACATAAAAACCGACAACGTTTTAATATCAATAAAAATAAAG
This sequence comes from Eumacrocentrus americanus, assembly GCA_018902335.1. NCBI lineage: Eukaryota > Metazoa > Arthropoda > Insecta > Hymenoptera > Braconidae > Eumacrocentrus > Eumacrocentrus americanus. The sequence continues at coordinate 14,136 of JABSMT010020827.1, read as the reverse complement.
CTCAAAAGATCACAAGGCTGAGGTATAAATTTTAGTACACTCTTTTCTAGCTTTATTGGATTCCTTGGCATTCACAAAGAAAAGCTGAGTGTCTCATCAAAGAACTTAAAGAGACAATAAAAAAATCCTAGTAGAATAGTGTCATCTGTCACGCTCTTATGGTATAATCTCATCGTGATCGGTTATTCATGCGATTATATTTTCCACTGAGCTGAATTTATCGCAGCCAACATACATACCCGATGGAACAATGGAATCACGTAGACATGTATATCTGTACGCACCTACACAACCAAATGAGACAGAGAGAATGAGGAAGAGAGAGAGAGAGAGTACACACTTAACGATTTCATTCTCTCAGAATGGGAAAACCTGCATTATCCAACTTGTGTATGCTTATACATTCGCAATTCAGTATCGTATGAGTAACTTTGTGCTGAGGCATTACACATGAGTGGCTTAAAGACACCTCTGCGATGTGCCATTAACGCCTATACTAAACTCCTCCGCATATTGCCTCTATACAAGCTAAGCTGAATGTGAATATAAGGACGGAATGAAATTTTAACCTGGGCTAAGCACAAAGGAACCTCTCGTGGGTGGTGAAGTATAAGAATGAACGACTATTATTATGCCAACTCGTATATTATCATCCTATCTCCCCTCGTCGACTCTTGACTTTGCATTCCGTTTTTATTAATCACTTCTTCCTACAATTTTTTATTCAGTTTTATTACTGAAGCTTAATGTCATAGAACGATAATTGTCATCAAATAATGACTTCAATCTAACAGATATTGGGGAAATAACGTCCCTTCCGTCATGTTGATAGAGAGAGAGAGAGGGAAGCCAGACCATTGTTCGTCCCGTCACATTCATAATCGCCATAATTCCAGAGTGGTCGTGGTCTCGCAGTGGACAGACTCCAATTATGAATTTCGCTGGAACGTGGCCAAATCGCCAGAGATAAGTCGTTAAGCGTGCACGTGCAGTCGACTTCCTTTCTCAACCCAGGGCCAACATGGAACGATGGCCAAGCATAGAGATTCAAGCGCTCTGCCTGGCTGACCCCGAGAAGGAGAGAAATCACGCCATGGTCGTGTACTGGCAGCCGAGTCCAAGACTACTTGTCGATACTTGCACCTTGAACTCGTATAGCAGTTCATTCAATTATACTGGCTGACACTTTCTAGTTTGCCTTGAGTTAATTTCACATTTCCTGCAGTGATTAATATCCTGCTTATTTCAATATTTGTCTTATCATTGACACAAGTTTGCCGTCAATAAACTACTAGCACTTTGAAGCGATTGGATTGCAATTATCGATTTTATTTTGCCACAAAAGAGATGTACAACGTGGCATCCTGTCGTCATAATCGGAAGACCAATCGAACTTTACTCGGGAAAGTAAGCCACCGATCAATATTGCTATTCTCACACTTCCGGCGCTGATATTGCCCTGGAGGATATCGGTGAGCTGTCGGGTCAGGCAAAACCACGACACGAAATATATATGTACATCTACAGAAAAAGGAGACTGCCAAAGAACGTATGGTCATATCGTTGACTAGCAAATCATGGTCTCTTACCAGCAACTGAAGGAAAAACACGAGAAAATTGCAATGCCAGTGAGCGACTAAAGGCGTTGCCATGACAGCAAAATACCGAGAATATTCGTGCGTGGAATGTGCATGAAAAGGCAGACTGGATTGTGCAACCTAGGCTAACTACAGAAAGGCAAAAAATGCTTGCCAACACACATGTTAAAGCATTCCCTCATTAACATAATACACATGGGGTGAGAAGAACTTTATAACAACTTTGTTTGATGTTCAGGGATTCGTATTTCAGAATGAGATCTGCAATATGTCGTGGAAGTTATTGCACTTTGAAGACATGAGAAACAAATAATAACTCAATTACTACATACATGACATAACAGAATCATAAAATATGTGGACTAGCTAAAGACGAACGTGAGGATTTTAAAGGGAGTGCGGATGAATTTTGATATAAAGCAAACAGGTGGGAAAGTACAAACACAGATAAAATTATATGTGAAGCCATATGTCTCTAGCGGATTTCATTACTGTTGAATCAGTATAATTCTGCTTTGCTGGCATTCCCTGATTTATAGCCTCATATAGTAAATACTCCAATTATTAACGATAGATACTTATATTAATCCAATGGTATTAGTAGAGATAATTACTTTTTAGATACGTTTTAATTACGAAATAAACCCTGGCACGTAATCTCTCGCATTTACAATTTTTCGCTGACCAGACGAAGCGTTTAGATCCATTTAATAGATATACCATCCCGAAGTGAAATTTATAGTACAGAGTAACGGTGCGAGAGGGTAAAATTGGAGAGGCAATCGCACCACGGGAAATTTAATACTGGCTATAGCCCGGCAAACCACATCTTTGCCGATACGACATACGAAAATATATGGATGCATAAACCCCAAAGGCATGAGAAGTCGATATCGTGCACAGGACATCGAGCTATCTCTGCAGCAGTGCATTTAAAATGTATTTAAATTTTCACATGACTATTTCGATTCGTCTCTGTTATCAAGTGCCTGAGGTAATGGCAAATCGAAAGATTTACGTCGGCTATCTCTGCCTGAGGCAAGTATGTTTTGGGATCTCCCAGAAAACTGAATAATAGCATAATCTATAGTACAGAAACCCTATAAGCATTTTTCAGCAGTAAATTGAATTGATTGATGATGATGATGATTATGACAAATACTTATACTTCCAAGCAGTGATACAGATAATACGACAAAGACGGAAAACATTGTGACGTGATAAATTGTATCAAGCATTGAGGCAAATGCCACGTCGGAGAGAATATCTTGCGTCAGCAGAAGTTGATTAATCGGTGTGGCAAGTAATGAGATTTCACGACGTGTGGGATTCGCATGAGAGAAACTGCTAACACATAGCAGTGCATAGCTATGATGTTGAACTTAAGCACGTTTGAAAGCTTTGCCTGGCATTTCTTAGAGAAAAGCATACGTTAAAGTTATTTAACTATATGTACAACGAACAGAGAAAGCCAAAACACCTTACGTAAAGGTAATTTGTGCGAGTGACGACGCCATTTAGTGAGTTTGGCTTAAGCACTATTGTATCCATTTCCTGAAGAAACGAAGAGGGGGTGGATGCCAGACTGGGCACGAAAACCGGGCAAGCATCCAGGACGCTGGGGCCAGCAGACAGATCTGGTTAACCGAACGCGCGTGCCGACGATAAGTCAACCTTAGGGAATTCTTGATGTATATCTGTCGTGATGATACACATAGCTATATACAGATGCAATGCGGAATCAAATGGCGTAGTAGTAGCATTGGGAAATTAATCGGTAAGCCTCAGTGAGCTGTCGCTTCTTGCGACATGACCTATATGACACACTGCTGCTGACTCTCTTGAGAGGCAAATGAATATGATTCACTTGTGACAGGTGCTCAAATAATTATAAAGCTTTTCTGTATACGCACGTACTGCATCATAATTTATTATAATAAAATAATCCTAGCATGTTAATGAAACGACGTGATCCGCTTTATCGATTTAACCTGAGTGTAAAAGTGCACCCAGATGAATGGCATGATTCTACTGAAAGATACGTTTCATTTCATGACTCCTTCCTGGGTGTACCACGAGTCTCAAAGAGTCTGCTCTCAGTTATCGAACGAACCGCACTTTTCCGGAAGCAACTTTTGCTGCTCGCGCTGCTGCCTGTCTGCTATCCAACGTCAACGATTGACGGTGAGCTCGTCTGAATTTCAAAGGAGCTCTCGATCCCGAAGTCTTTTCACCGTTTTTTTGTTCGTACACGCGAGCTTCCTCACTGGAGATCTACAAGGAAAAGAAGAAGTTTAAACATTTTTCAGAGATATTATGTATGACAAGGTTCTCTATATTATCTTCGCAAAGTACATGAATGTATATGTATATAGGATGTAGCATTGTGAAATGTTACCTCTTCAGCGGACAACCTTGAAACTCTCGTAGGTCATTTGGAACGTTTCCATTCGAAATAATTTATTTCCTCCCTCCCGGATAGTATTCACGGTGCACTATAAACTTTCAGAGAATTTACTCCACTTGTTTCGAGTGCTATTACAGAGAAGAGTAGTGAAAAACAAATTGAAAACTATTGGTATTCTATAGTGTATTTAATTTTCACAACTCAACGAGATTATGTAGTAAACTGACGTTCAATCAAATAAGGTAGAGTAATGTTGGACAAAAAAACGCAAGTCCAAGCACGAGACAACTCGTTCTATGTTGTCTGACAATACTGCACGCTCATATCAGTTGTAACGAGTATGCTTGTACTTTTTTTTTGTTTTTGATTGAGTTATGTGATTTCAATCATCTTTGATAGCTTCCACTTGTATGGAATATGTTCAATGTTGAGATTTGACATTCGATGGATGATTTTGTGGCGAAAAAAAAACCTTGCCCATTTGCATTTGTGAGATGTGTGGATATATGTACTTGAAATACACCACCTGCTAGTCGCAAACTGGCAAACGTTGTAGATCAATATTTGAATGTATGTCGTGGCCTAACAGGTTGTCGTGGAGAATGGCAACAAGTGACCTAACAAAGCACATTTGTGCTCGAGATTTTATAGTATCAGCTGAGTTGGCGACGTGATAAAGAAAATACAAGGACTACTTCATTCATGTCAACAATGAAAATCAAAGATTTGTGAAATTTCACTTATCTTGAGCTATCAGATAGCCATGAGTCAGTATTATTGAGTATATAGATATCAGCTGAGTCATTCGATTAATTTATCTACAAGTCACACTGCTAATTGCTCCGGAATTTATTGGAGCTGAAGAGGGCGGTCCTCGTCGTCACACCGATAACATGGCTGAGAATCGGCGGTTATAAATCAATGTGTCCCATTCCAACATCGACGAGAACACTTCTGGCCACTTACGCCAGCTCAAGTACCATTGACCTTCTCTTTTCTTTCCCCCGACTGGTTCAATGGAATAATGAACTAGTAATCGTGACATTGCCTGAGTCTTGGATACTATCCGGCTTTTTTTTTGTTTATTTTATTATGTCGCTTATTTCCTTCATCAAAACCTATATACATATTCTCGTGCTTTTCATTCTGACATTATTGGATTATCAAATGTTGTAACTAAGAGATAGATGAGGGAAATGTGAAAGTTACAATCTAAAATACTATCACAAGATTTTCTCGCTCGATGAAAGACGTTATGGAGCGGCAAGATGGATATATCTTTTCTTTCAAGATTTAAGTTGCAGAGATCTGTAATTTTCAGCGACCTGGGACGACGTCAATTTTTCTCAGAGAAAACGATTTTTTTTTAAGAAATTTATCATATTTTCCGTGAAAATTAACGACTGAATATTCCAATGTGACCTAGTTCACCTCTTCTAAATTAACAACTTCTGTTTTTGGCTATCGAATTTCAATCAATGTCTCTTTCACGTTACTAGCACGTTTATTTCTTCGTGTGATCAATAGTAGTATATCACTTTATTCAATAAGACAACCAGGTTTAGAGTGTATTTGCAACACACCTGGAATTCAATTGACATCCAGGAAACAATCAGGTTGTCTATGTGGGGTATTAACACTAGTAACACAGTGCAAAGGACGATTAAGCCATCTAATGCTCCGTGCTTCCGGAAGTCGGAAATCCCTAACAAGACGACAACCGATAAACCGCATGGACACCACCAACAATGAGGCTCGCCAGTCAACAGTGAACAATGCTCAACTTCGCCATTGAAAAGGGCGCCACAAATTGGTGTGCGAGCGTAACAAGATAACACTTAGGTCCTTATGCGGTGACCTAAATTGTTCACTCGCCACAGTTGTATGGCTGTATACTCTTCTCTGATATCTCCCAGTAATAACAACAAAGATACCTATAGGGATATAGAGGGTATCTCTAGAGTGGAAGAAGTGCTGTGTATTTGGTCAGACATTCCGACGAGTGGTTGATTAAATGGCTGGCTCTAAAAAGAACGAAAGAGGATGAGAGAATTTTTTTTCCTTTAAAAAATTGTCTTGGCGGCATTTCAAGCGCCACAGACTTTGTGGGAGAATTGCCTCTATATATAGAATAGAGAATGGATCGGTTTAAAGCTTGAACTGCATCACTTTGGTCACAATACACATGTGGAAGCCCTCACACACTTGACGAGAAAAACTCGATGCCAAGGTAAACTCGACGTATGTACGCCTCTCTCTCTCTCGGTCTAGAACGAGGTCCCTCTGTGGATTGGACGATAAAAGCAAAAAAATAGGGAGCAAGAGAGAGAGAGAAAGAAAGAGATGCAGAAAAAAAGAATGGTACAGGAAGAGCACTTAACTTGGTCCATTTGACACACTCTCTACTGTGTTTTCTGCAACGTTAATTTCGCTTCCCTCACGAGTTGAGAGAAAACCGCCGTAGTGTCGGCAGGCATTTCAAAATTTAGGAGGCAAATGTAACGCTCGAAAGGCGAGCAAAAGGCGATAGGAGAGGAATTAAATTATCAGTCGGTGACGGACGAGTGAACGAAGCCCACCTTTATGAGAGAATAAAAATAAAGCTGTAGCGTCGAAAGTCTGGAATAACTAGAGCGTGATACGTCGTGAGTTCCCTCGTCTTCTGCATGAACAGAAGCTTTTTTTGTCGGCAAAGTATCTGGTCGTTAAATCTGAGAGTTCTAAATAATGATGAAAAGCAAAGAAAAACATTTTACCAATAGATAATTAACCTTTTTAGTCTTTTCAGTTATCTATCTACCAGATAGAAAGTACAAAGAAAGTATATATTTATGTTCATCAAAGAAGTTTTATCCTAACGGAAATGATCCATCATAGTGCTCTGAGCTAAAAGCCTCGTCAACGAATTGGTTATCATCTGATATTTCCAAGTTATAATTTCTAGATCAAACTTCACCAAAACTTTCACTCAAGTGTCGGATATTTATTATAGATTACAGACAAGGTGAGTAATCGTTTTAGAAAAGCAATGAAGCCTTTGGCACATAAGCCAACACCGTAACCATGAAAATTTGGAACGATAATGGACCTTACAAAGTGTAGGCACTTGATGTTCTTATAAGCATGACCGCAAAGGATTGGCAGCAACATGTGGCACATTACAACATGCCGTCGTCGTTGCGGCTCCGCCCAACTTCGTGATACTGTCTCCTGTATGTCCATTTTCTCGTTCCTCTCCTTATACCACCACCATTCAGCGAGTGATATGGAGGATAAAGGAGCCAACCAACGAGGTTGAGGCTGATTAATCGATGTAGGGGATGCCTAATTGAATTCCTACGGTCTAGAAGTCGTCGGAAGTGTTCCGCGAGCGTAATTGATATCCCATCCGTGAAATAAATGACGCGGAGATAACGACCAGCCACGCAGCAGACAATAATCATGCTTCCACTGGAATTACTGACTTCGAACGTGGAAGTTTTATTGAACCAGTAATTTAGTTTAGTACAGTTTAACTATAATTTCCTCAAATTGTCACTAAAATTCCGCTCCATCTATAAACACAAATATTGACATTAAACAAAGACTGGAAAATAAACATAGAATCTTATTACGACAAACCGCGTGCGATCCGGGAATTAGAACAGTGTAGCTTCACCTGTACAACTATATACACACACACACACACACACACACACAACTTGCTAGGCATGAATATTAAATTTAACCGATGTAAATGTACATTTGACTAGACGGTATATTCGACTCATGTATAATACATGACACAATGGTATTTATAAGCTGAAATGCAAGAGGATCGATGAATCGTTGGTAAAAACACCTCACTGTGGCCGCATCACTGCGATTCACGTGCGTATATGTATACTCCACGCAACAAACAATCGTGCCATTGAATTTGCATGCGCTCAATACATCCGAAGCAACACAATGTTGCCTATCGCGGTGAGTTGGTCCGCCGCGCGTTAACTAACAAGAATAACTGTTACAAGCTCAACTATCAATTGTCAATGAAAAAACAATAAATGCATGGTCTATTGTACTCTGGATTTTGATTCAAACTCTAGCTCTGTACCGTAAAATTGTTTTTTCATTTTGAGGAGGAAGATATATTCCATTGTGACGATATAGCGAGCTTTTGGTTTGAATTAGACTTCCAAAACGAGAGTATGTTTTACAACTTGCACACACTAGCGGATTTTTCTTGCATTGTATACGAGACAGGGACTGTATACAGGGACTATTAATTATAGATAAGAGTACCGCATTGCCGTGAATCGACGCTACCACCAGTGTCAGTGGATAGCACACAGTCGTGTTCATGTATCGGAAGTAGTAAAAGTCCCCGTTGCCTCAGCCACATTCGAAGTCTTGGTTAGTGGTATGGTATGTAGTCCACCAGTTTTATCTCTCTAGTACAATACGACTTGACGTCGACTTTCCAAGCGGTTTATGGCGCGAAAGAAAACGCGCTTGTAGACAAAGTGCGTCCCTGACATCCTCTCTAAGACGCTTAATCTTCGGATGTCACTGTAAGTTGCTTTGTTCCTCGGAGTTAATAGGATTTCATCTTGCACGACGAGAGGAACAATAATAATTCCTTTTTACTTACTCCTTTTCGTTCTCTGTTCTCGAGCATAGCAAGTGGTCCTTTATTCATTCTCTTTTTGTCCCTCCATTATTACTTTAGCATGACGATATAACGAAGTTGCAAGCAATGGTTCTATTGTGCATTATATGTACACTTACTGTGGATCCCAAGACTCCAGAAAACTGTACGACAGTCGAGCGCTCCCCTGAGTGTCAGAGATTGTACTTCCTCAAGGAGAGAGCAAAAGACTTTTGTGTCAACAAAAATTGGATGAAGTTCTTCAGGGACGTGACGTTTTTCGTGTGGTACATAGCCAATTGAATTTTGTGGAGAGCTTCAGAGTTAATCATTTACAGAGTAGAATTTTATATCTATTCATGTCAACCTCACAATTCAGCTTCAATTCATGTCACATGGACACTTCAACCCCTGGTTTTTGGCTCAACTACTATAATGCCTACGACAAATTTATTCTTATCATTTCTCAAATACGCCAGGATTAAACACGTTCAATACGACTGCCTTACTGGAGATTAGATACATTGACGTTTCTCTCCTTATACCGTATATAGGTACCTATCTTTCTCTTGTTCTACTCTCTATTCTCTTCGTATTCACTGCGACGAGACAAACTTGGTTTGGAAACTCCATTCCCATTTTAAGTTTGTCTAAATGCGATTTGTAAATTTCATTTCCAATAACTCGTACGAGCGAGAGAACAGTTTGCATCGAGGTAACATCAGACCAACAAGAGAACTATATCCGAGAATACAGTTGCACCAATATTTGTGCAACTACCGACTGTGACTGTCAATTACAAAACTAGACTCGCGGCAATATGTACTACCAGAGTGCTCAAGTTCACTTTGATCCATGAGAGGATTCAGAGTTGTTGACAGCTTGGATATGTGACCGGAGAGGATCGATTTGTATGCCACAAAGGGACAGTTATATCACAGAGAGAGAGAGAGAGAGAGAGAGAGAGAGAGAGAGAGTATCAGAATCTAAAGCATAACGTAATCTACCTGTTCTAATGGGTTGTGACATCGTAAATTATTGATAATAATCAGCATTAAAATGTAGACAAGTGATATATCTAGCAGAAATGCATGAATATAATAATAGCACAACGTTTTCATGATGACTGAGGAGGAAATGAAGGGAAAACTGAGGAGGCGGGTTTGCAGAGCAACGTGGCGTTGGGTCACCATCGCAATTCGTGGCTGCTTCATAACCCCTTGCCTCATCTCGGCATTCCCTCAAGTCCTTTGCAGTTCGAGAAGCACGCGAACACCATTACACGCCCTCGGGCTCATTCGTCGAGCGCTTCCCAGCCTGTTTTTCAGCCTCCGTCGCCTCGGGTTAGCACGCAAAGGGCATAGCGACTCGAAGTGAGCTCGCATGTACATGAAATCCCTTGAATACCTAAACGCTGATCCAACTACTACGACATGGAATAGTTATTTATGTAGCTTACATTTACTCATGATGTACCAAGATAATTCCTAAACGTTGATCCAACTACTACGATATGGAATAGTTATTTAGCTTACATTTACTCATGATGTACCAAGATACACAGCTTTATGTTAAAGTGAAACTTGAAGGGAATTTTCGTTTTATTAAAAGCAGTGTGTCCTAATTGCATAATTCAAAATGTAGACTGATGTCCTGAAGGCATGTACCAGGGAAAACTCTCGAATAGTGCTCGGTAGCTCTTCATGTTTATATTAACTTGACTTGGCAGGAGTCCTTTCCCGGCTCGATCGAGAGATCGCCTTGAAAGTAGAGCAAAGGAGAACGGTTCAATGCATTGTTCCAAACTTGTCCAACACCGAAGGTGAAGAAGTCAGGAAATAGAGGGAAGAGAGAGCGAACGTAGTCAGTGGAGATTCAATGAATAATGCCGATTCCACCGACATCTCTACGAACGAGCTATTTTTCTCCAAACTCTCCGCAGACTCTCTCATCGCCTTTTCCACTTTTCAGTCCAAATATCCAAGCCAGTCAATCCTATAAGCTTGTTGAAGAGATAACCCTAGGATAAAATCCTGATTTCTCAACCCAGATCTTCTAATGAAGCAAACAATCACGCGAAAGGAAATTGTGCTCAAGTGTATTAGGCACTTGGAAGGTATCAAAGCCAGCTTTACTGTCTCATTGTGTGATTCTTGACACCTTAACGGGACAAAGCAAATCTTTTCATAATAATGACAAATCCATTCTTTTGAGGCAATATATTTACATGAGAACTTGAGATAATGCGAGATATGTATAAAGAAAATATTAATCTTAAAAAAAGAGTAAAATATATCCAACTAGATGGAACATGGAACCAAAAGCACTAACCAGTACCTACATAGTACATTTGCGAAATCACGGGTAAAAGATAAGACAGCACATTGCAGCAATTTTTTCTCTTGTGCATCGTCGACGCTTCATTTACCTCACAATATCAGAACTACTTTTCTCAATTGGTTCCATGTCAAGACAACCAAGCATCAATTTACATCTTAATGCATTCAGCTATGAAAGCCTTATGAGCGCCAGGGAAAATAATGAACAACGTGGTGCTCAGGGAATAAAGGACCATTCAAGTCAACCATGAGGCAAATTGCGCCTCTCCGTTAAGTGTAACTACAAAGACGCGTAACAGATATTTCTACTTCCTTTGACTGTACAAGCATCTGCTGCGACATCGCATACTAATGAACTTTGAGTGTAAATTTGCCGGAAGCATTACACCATCTCTAGAATTCTTTGATCTTCAATGCTTTGTCAATGTCTCACTTCGCTATATACTATCTATTCTATACTTTTAACTTTAATACCCCCAGCATTTAACTGTAACGAATAATAGTCCTGATTGTTCATAAAAAATTTGATGGTCTATTGTGCAGAATATCAATGGTCCATAAATTGTGGAAGCTCGTGAAAAATCTCCATATTCATAAATTTAGAAACTAACTGTCAAATAAATAATTTTAATCGTTTAACAAGCACATTGAAGCTGTTTCACTTAGAGACTTATCGAATTGTTTTTTCCAGTTTCAAAAGAAAAATAAATAAAAAATCTTATAAAACCCAAGTTTTCAAAGAGTAGAACAAGATATAAGAGCATTGGAGAGGTCCAATATCAGTAACGAGAGGAGAATTTTACCTCAGCTGTAAGCCGGAAATTGCCAAGTTCACCCGCAAGCCATTACAAAAGTTATCCAAGAATTCTTTCTCCATTGGCGAGACTGGAACTCCATTCTCATGTAATAATGGTTGACATTTTCTGCTCAACTGTTCTCACGGCATGCGACATGAAATGAAAGAAGTTTTTTCAGCGACAAAATTAACTCACAAAAATTAACAAAGCCATCGGCCATATGTGAATGAAGCAATCGAGTATAATACATACAATGTCTATATCCCTCTAACCCTGGCTGGCAATGCGCCAAAATATGCTGACAGGCCATTTAAATTCAGTTACGTCACTATACACGTACATATTTCCGATTCCTCGGAGGACATTCAAAGCTAGTGAGGGTGTGATTGACGATGGATTGAAAAGAAGTAGGGCATCGGGTTCATCGTCATTAGTGCTATAACTGATACAACTGGAAAAGAAGAAAAAAAAATGGATGAAAAATAAAAATAAAAATGATGCATAAATATAAATGCAAACGAAGACGCAATTACTGCGAATTCTTCTGATATAATTGTGCCAATGAGACGTCGACAAAAGCTCGTTCTTAATTTTCTCCATTTAATCCGAGGCAAAACTCCTGGGAAAATAAAGTTTCGACATACAATTTCATGTTCACGTTAATGTGGCGAGTACATAAACAGTGCTGCACCATTGACTCTTCTCTCTCTCTCTCTCCCAATTTCACTAGCACGCCCATCCGTCTGCAGTGTAATTAACTCCAACACATCGCGATTTCCTCGACTACTCGCTCATGCAAGCCACAACAATGACGTTGATGAAAAAACATGTACGTTATTTATACACCCACGCTCTGACATATTGCGTTACTGTTTATCCGCGATACCACGTTCACTTGGATTCAATCTATTTGAACAAGTGTCCTCCCTGATCGATTATCCACTGGAATTGAGCCCCAAGCGAGCTATTAGTCATAATATTGATAGACGACAATAATAACTATCAAGTAAACCGCAAAAATTGTCCTGAAAGTTGTTCGATTCTCTCTCTATCTCGTTGATAGTATATTTGAAATTTTTGGACCATACAAAGCATATGAATTGCTCAATACATCATCTCGCTATTCTTGTAGCAGAGAATCGATGACCTTTATCTATGTGAACGTAGAGGTTCGCATGTCAAGCGCCTCGGCTCTTCGAGGCTAACGGATACTGGCCGACTAAGGCCAGGGACACAGTGTGAATACGTTTACATGAAATAAGCTGTAATGGGACTATGTTACTTAATAAAAAGTAACCAAGAATAGCACAAAATTCGTCTATGAACATTTAAAGCAAAATTCAAGTAATATATAGATGTGTATATACGTAAATCTTCAGGAAACTTTTAACATAAAATAAGGAACAAAGGGAGCAATGTCTGTGGTATCCCTTGAACCCTACAAACATATTATCCTCCTGGCTGGGACGAGGTCGCGAAATATGAGCGGACGGCCAACTCTTGGCGTGGAAACATCTCCTCCATTTCGTGAAATGACTCCTTGGAGATAACCCCCCCAACTTCCTATATGCGATTACCAACTTTATCGCGAGTGAAATCTCGATAAAGAAAAAAAAATCAAAGATGACATGAAGATAGATAGATATGAAGATAAAAAAATTCTCTTCATTCATGGGCTTTCCTCGTGTGTCCCATATATATTTCACGCAATATTTCCCGATATTATTCGTTGATGTATGTATATTATTCTCTCACGTATTTTCCTTCACTTGGTATTCTTTTCGAGCGTCGTGAGAGTGTGAGACGAGACATAATGCTTCGTAACTCTGTTGGTTCGGCTCACAACTATACCCTACTTGGTGTGCTTGCAGCCTCGTTACTCCTCGTGAAGGGATTCCTTACGCCAGATTTACCTCGACTTTCACAAGATTGTGGGTATACGCTGAGGATGACCTACTGGGAGTTCTCCAAGTACAAAGACTGGTCAGGATTTCCTGAAGAGAGAATTTTATATGTTCAATGGAAACTATACATTATTTTTTTCTTCTTTCATCGGAAAGAATCGGGATTGTGATATTAAATTGAGATGAATTAAATGATGAATGATTATCCGTGGATACATAGTCCAAGATTTGATTCAGCACGCTCTGCTAATATGGTCGCACTTAACTACCACAGAGGCCACAGCTATAATGTGGGATTAAGATTCGTTCTCGTTCTCTCTCCCCTGAGTCTTGTCAATTGGCATTATTATATCGCTTCCAGCAGAATATACAGATCATCATACACTAGAGCAATAAAAGAATTTAATAATGAATTCTTCTCTCAAGTCCATGAAGTTTTCATCAAAGAACCAGATTTTACCTGA
>JABSMT010020716.1:0-16904 GCA_018902335.1 Eumacrocentrus americanus | reverse complement strand
AAAATATACATGGTAAGATAATATATTTATATATGAGTCTTGTTAACTCTCAATATAAATTAACAAAGCTCTCGAGGGCGAGGATGGCGTCACGTGGCGAGCTAATGGAAATTGATTTTTCGATAAGACGAGAATTGGCGTGAATCACTTGTGTGGGGTAAAATGCGGAGTCCCACCATGCGGGCATCAAGCGTTATTCATTGGGGGAGATAATTGTTTAATGACAGCAGCGAATATGCTGGTTTTTAAACACTATTACTTATCGCAATAAGACAAGGAGAAATTTCTAACTACTAAATGAATGACGCAATTGCTCATTGCTCAGCAAAATGAAACAACTAAGAAAGTCGAGCGTGAAGGTACTTATAACGTGCTTGACAAAAAGGATTATGAAACTCTCCAAAGACTCTTTTGTCTTCTTTCTCGACTTTTCCATGGGTATCGTGTGCTCAGGGCCTCTGCTCCTTTAGTATATAACTGCTATATATGTATAGTCTGGGGTCCAATCTCACCCTTGGCCTCGACCCTTCGGCCTTATACCCTCATCCCCAAGTCTCCTCCACTACTGGTACACGCCTCACGTTCTTTTTTGGTCTGCTTGCATCTGCCTGTGTTCTCACGCTTGGCCTTTAGTTTGGGCACTGGGCCCAAGCAAAATCTTTACGTGGGTCCACCAACATAGGTTTGCACACGTGAAGGCATTGTGCTTAACAATTGCGTTTTAGTACTCCAGTTGCCACAGATGGTTCACGAATTATTTCTCTAGCTTTCTTGGTGACGCATGGAACTATATGTAGGTACCGGATGAATAAAAAATACAAGCAAGCATATCAAACGCATATATTTTTTAGAGTATATATATATGTTCATGCTCAAGTCCCAAGTATCTTCCTCTTGCGATCCATACTAGACTTTTCATTTTTAGCTACTCTGCACACACTGAGAGGAGAAGGTACTCAACCAGCGAAACTTTCTCAAACTTTAACATCTACTTATCCAATCCAATTACATCTAAGCCCTTCACTGGGATAATTACAAAAGCAGTACTAATTACCCTTTAATGCATTCAGGTTTAAAAACTCTATTAACTTTGTCAATTACCACTCAATAGTTTATACAGAGATTATTATAAATTTGTGCCCCATTTTTAACGAAAACGAAAAGTAAATTAATTAAGTAATGGGAAGTATTCATACAGTGTCATCAATGTCATGTGGTTACTTTGATGATAAATATAGAAATAAAATGTGTGTAGAAACCATTGAGAACCTCTAGACCAGTCGGAAATTGGTGCGCCTTGTAACAAGTGCATCAACCCCTCTTCACTTCGCTCCCCTTGGCACCCCCTTATGCTATTCACCACTCAGGCATAGCAGCAGTCCTCGGCATCGAGGGAGCAGGTACCTGCAGGATTCTTCTTTTATACGCCTACTCCACATCTAACGGTCAGATCTCCTTTTTTGATTCAAAGGTTTTTACGTCCACTACAGTACTACAGCCTCCTATATATAATCCTTCCGCGAGAAATTTAGGTCCAGGGTCCAGGAAGACATTTACTATGATCTAAGTAAATTTTTAGACAAGATGAAAGCTTCTTTTTCACCATGTTTTAAAAATGTTTATTTAATAGTAGAAGATTCTCACGCCCACGATGGTGTTTAATCTCTGCCAAACGCCAGGTGATAGTTGCCATCACCGCAATGTTGATCACATTTTTTTTTC
The DNA here is from genome assembly GCA_018902335.1 of Eumacrocentrus americanus. Lineage (NCBI taxonomy): Eukaryota > Metazoa > Arthropoda > Insecta > Hymenoptera > Braconidae > Eumacrocentrus > Eumacrocentrus americanus. The sequence continues at coordinate 15,182 of JABSMT010020716.1, read as the reverse complement.
TTTACGCTCTCACACCTTAAAAGAGTCTCGTATTCACCCTCATAATCGTTCCAGGTCGTCGAGCTCTATACTATTCCCTCCGCTCCATGACCGCCCTCCTCTATTTCCATAACCCTCGTTCACTTAGTTCCACTCTTTTACGACATCCACCTTCTTCCTCTCGACTCTGTGGACGCTCTGTTCTCACTATCGGCATTTATTTTAACGCAGTACCTATATGTAATTGCCTTTTATTTACTCAGATACACACTTCCCTTTTACAGGGAAAAAGTAAATATAAAAAATGGGTAAGCCATTTTTTTAAAGTTCAATCATTGTTGAATAGGTAAACAAAAAGATAAATATTAAAAATTTTTAGGAAGCTCGTAGGAAACTTGACTGGAAACTTTGACGATGAGTTAATGAACTGTGTAAATACTCATGACACAAACAAAAGTTTGGCAGAAGTTTTAATGAGATACGAACTGTGGAAAATTTCATCATAAACTCATTTATTTATTGAGGGAAAATCAAGACTTGACATTCTTCATGTAACAAAACTCCTTTAGGCGCTCAAGAGAGCAAATTAATTGTTAAAATATAGGAAATCAAGTCTAATGAATGACTAAAATCAACTCGAGTTGGCGTGTGACACACAAGCACCTATGGGGGTATGAAAAATTAGTGAGAAGTCACACATTAGCTGGACTACTACAAGCACACCCGCTAAGCCATCACGTGATATGTTTCACATGAGGGCACATTATACCTCCATTTCTCCAAATGGTCGCGTGGCGAATCACAAGTATATGATGACAGTCACCAGCTGACTTTCGAGTAGAGTTTCTTGATGACAAAGGTACTCAATGGTCGTGGGAATTAATTAATATGTAATAATTAATCTACACTATGATGCCTCTAGCTGAGTATCAATGTTTAACTGAGGCAAATGCAAAACTATTTGGTAGTTATGACCAGAGATGGAATTGTGTCGACATGCCTGTGGCAATTTGGTCGTGTGTCGTCAGGAATTAACGTTGCTTGCGCTGCTTTATACACACCAATACACACCAGGTTCTCATTTGTACATATGACTATGCTCCACATCTTCAAACCTACCTAAACATTATGGCGGTAACAGAGATATCTCCACACATAGAAATACCTCATGTAATTTTCTATGAGAAAAGTTGTTATGTTAATTAATTTAAACAAATCCCTTCATTGCATAGTGAAGATTCCTGTAGAATAATAAAAATATATTATACATCATGAGCAAAGGCAGAGCAATAACAATGTTATATCCATTTCTGGACGTCTGGTGGAGGGTATGTACGCTGGAAATAATTTCGAGGAAACACGTAGTCTGAGTATGAAGATACAGCACCGAGTACTGCCTGGAGCGGATTTATGTTCTAGACTAATTAGCTACGTGAGAATCACATTCACTGCAGTCTGATGTGTAACAACATTTATCACGGGTGTGTCTCTCATGTTTCTATACATATACATATATTTGGCCTGGGACTACTTCTGGATAGGATATACTGGCATCCAAGGGATTTAAAAGGATATAGGAAGAGAGATACTGCAATACGTGAGAGGGTCATATATTCATAAATTTCATAAGGATAGTAAAATTCCTGCGAATCGGAAACAATGCTAGCAGTCAATCCTGCCCGCCGAGCTGGGGGATATTTCGTATATCATGGGAAAACGGCGCGGCTGGATAGTGAAACGGTCGCGTCCGGATATCAGCTCATGGCTCGCTGAATAATTCATTGAATCCTTCCAACGCTTATTTACATAGCCACGCTCATGCAACTATTTGAAATCGTCACGGGAGACTTGCGAGCTCACGGTCAATCGTGCCACCCCATTCGTTAACCGGAAACTTTATTCGAGGTGTAACTGATGAGAAGAAAAGTTTAAATATATACACACAAAATCACTTCATTCGAAATTCTATGAATAATTTTAATAAAATTATTTTTGATGGTTATCATCAGGAAACTCTTTGAACTTGTGAAGCCAGCTATTCGATAATATAGACGAGTTTGTAATGTAATTTACCAGGTATGTAGATATATACACTCCATACTAAACTCTATATGGTTTCTTCATCGAGTCGACGTCGTGTTCTCAGTGTGGAATTTTTTTTCTTCGCAGTGGAGTATCTCACAATCACAATGGTCCTCAGCATGGGTGGAAGTGATATAGTTACATGGCAGCTATCTGAACATCAATGAAACGTCTGCAGTTGTATTTCCTTCTGTCGCTACTGGCATCATACGTCATTTATGAGGTTTACCAGCTTCAAGTGGATCCAGAAGAATACTCAGTGTCGCAGAGCTTGAGGATTGATGCAAGTCCTGTGGTATTTTTCAACTTTATCACTCAAACTCACATTCTGGAGAAGGTATATATAAATTTATTTATTTATTTCATTTGCTGTTATCAATTATTATTTTTATTAATACCTACAATTAATTTCGGTGGTTTGTGCTGTTATTGATATTCACCACGAGCAGTTGATTAACCACGACAATACGCTCCCGTAATTAGCCATGATCACCGACCAAATATTCAAATATGTAAACACAGCAAAAATAATAAACAAGAGACATGATGTGGTGCCCCAATACCGGATGCCATATCGATTCTACCTGTTCTGTATTATCTACGTATATGTATATATGTATGTATATACAGACACCCAGTCATCGTGTATGTTTCGAGAGTGCGTTCATTCATGAAAACGCGTATGTAAATTCAGCAAATGTATTTCGACCCCCTCGTGGGACGTTAACATCGTTAAAAGAAGCCAAACCCACTTTTCGACATCCACAAAACTATAAACAAATGATCGTGGCTTTTTAGGCTATTAAACGAGGGCCTATCTATGCTTTACTGCTCACCTAATGACGCGGTTTACTGCTCACCTAATCGATAACATTATTGCGTTTATTTTATAGTGGTCCGCGTGATAGGCAATGTCGACAATTATAGTTACACGAACTTTTGTGATTATGCAGCTGTTCTCTCTCTCTCTTTCTCTTCGACAAATCAATAGTTGCTAATGGTGAGAATTAAATAAATATAGTGCATTAATAAGAAAATTTTAATTTCAATAAATAAATTACTGCAATTCTGGAGGATATTATTCTGCATCTCACGTTTGAGAAATGAGCCACATATGTCTATATATACGCAATGCGGGTTTGATTTTCTCGCGGTTGGAGGAATACGGGCGGGCCATCATGACTATTCCCAACCCCTGTGTTCACATTAGTAGCTGTGGCTACGGGAAGGTTCGAATTTCCAATTATAGGAAGCCGCCTCAGATCATGGCAGCGAATTACACGTCTACTGGATATCTCGAATGATCTGCGGCTTCATCAGTCACTTTTGCTCTGTCAATCATGCTGAAGATCGTTTGACAATTACAGGGCCAGTGGCTTCAGGAATGTCCCTAAATGTCAGAGCGATTCGAAATAATTCTGAAACCTTGATAAAAATAATTATTTCTCTCATTTCTGCAGCTTTTTCCCTGGTTGACATGGCTCAGGGAGGCAGACATGAGGATTCTAGGTACTGGAAAAGTCTATCAAGCTTACTCAAAAATGATAATTGGTAATGTAAAAACCTGTACACATTCAAATAAGTTTTGAAAAGATTTTATAATGATTTTTTTATGCTTCAGGTAGCGAAAAGATTCACTTGATGGTGGTGGAGTATCGTCCGGGAAAGCTCTTGGCTCTTGAGTCGCAGGATCAATTGATGAGACAGCGCATTGTGATACGCACAAGGTGCTATCACGATGGAACAATTCTCTCGACTCGGGTGTATTCACGAAGAACGTCTGCGTTCTTTCATGTGAGTCACTTTTTTTGGCGTCGATCCCTCCTTTTCATTGGAGAAAGATTCGTAATCCCTCGATGTGTGACGCAGCAGCAACAATGCTCGCCTTGGAGGCAAGCTAGTCCCCTTACGTATACAGTATGGGCTGCACCCTATAAAGATTTGCCAGAGCGTAGAAAAATTAAGGCGCCCGTTAGGTATATGACATCAGCCGTTTCTCGAGAATCTTCCTGAGCCGTTACTCTCAAAGCAACGGGCCATCATCCAAACGGTCGCTGTCTATTCTTATCCGCACGTGCCCTGCACGAGCGACAAAAGCAAGTCTCAACCCTCGAGTGAATCTTACGCGGTTCGAAGAGAAACGAAAATGCTTGGAAGGGGATGCATCTGCTTATGTTTTGGCGGGAACGAATGGATCGATCAGACATAACTGCGCTTTAACTACTAGTATTAAGCATTTTTTTTATTGACGCAGTTAAATTGTTAACACTCTTCACAGCTAATAAAATCTGGATTTTTATTTATGTTTGACTGTTGCAAAAGTGATAAATGGCAAATGGACTTTATTTTACGGCTTTCACAACTTTTGTGGAGTTACAGAGTTCAATATAACAGTAGTGGTAGATTGAAAAACTTCAGGCAAAAATTGGAACAACGGTTCCAGGCAATAGGTACCTATCGAGTATTGATGCGATGCACACACATACAAGACCTGGTGTTGACCGCACAAAGATTCCCTGTGTCGATGAAATTCAATGCTCGCTTTTATAACCGACAGCTGTTATTTTCACGATAACTGTCGTTCAAAGGAATCATTGTCGTTGTATCGGCACTTGGATTCAGATTTTTTATGTACAGATTAATGACTCTTCACTCTTTTATTCTAAAAGAATATTTTACTACTGCTATATAAATGTACTCTAAAATTTTTATTTTTTTTTTCAGTACACTGTGGGACAGGCAATTCAATTATTCATCAAGAAGAGACTGGAGCAGTCTCTGTCACATGTTGGAGCAATCTACAAAGCTGTGGAGAATGAAATAAAAATTCCCTATTCAATTCTATGTACATAATTAATTATTTAAGCTACAGAATAATTATTTTGACCTTAATATACACTTTGATAATGTTTTATCATGTACATAGGATGTGTTAGATATTAAGCAATCAGAGTCTATGCTATTATCACTAATTATAGTAGGCACGTGGTGCACATAGAGACAAAACCAGAGGTATGGAGAGGGACATCGTGGGTGAGAAACCACATCCACTGCTGTCTGTGACGTTGATTGATGTTTCTATTCGCTTTAGTGTGAAATGCCCACCAATTATCTGCCATGTACGTGCAGTGCGTTATCGTTCTGTACAAGAGGAGTATGGAATGTAAAAAAAAACATGTCTCATGTTTGATCAAATTAACAACCCAATAAATTTTTGTTTTGACAGTTTTGACATTTTCAGTATTTAAATATACGTTTCAAGTACAGACATCTCTTCCAGATAATTTCATATTCGAGAACGACATCATATGCTGGCGATTCGTCTATATGGATGGACATCAGTCGTATAGAATAGTGTAGTAGCTGCAGCATAAAAGCCTGATGGAAACGATGGCCGCGTTCACAGAGAATGCACGATTTTGGATTATGAATTATTGCCGATCGTTGGGACACGAATTCTGTTAGCTAGCAGAGGCATTAACGATCGAGCATGTCGAGTCGGCAAATAGCTCGTGCTAATTTATGCGGGTACTGTCCACCCGCGTACTGTACATTCCACGTCGGTAATTTGGCTCTCGCTATTAGGCGAGATAATTAAAATTACCGCTGCACTATAATACATATTCTCTCTCCTCGTTATTAATTTTATAACGGACGGTTTAATTATTGCCAATGGTATAAAGGCACAAATAGCTATATGCAATCCTATGCATGCCAATAAATTCAGCTGGATATTAGATTTTCACTGATAATAAATGCTACGTGGTAAATGTATACAACATAGAGTGCATTCCAATGTGATATAGAATTGTTTGTTGATAATTGAAGCGATTTCAGTTGTAAATGGTGCTGCTTATTAATTATTGATATTATTTGCTTTTGATGGCAAAATTTATTTTTACCATCAGTTGAAAAAATAGCCGTGTTGAACGCAAGAGACATTTGAAGAAGACCGAAATCGAGATTTGCTAGGTATGTTCTCAATGGGCTCTCATACATTTCCAGGGATTATCAGTGGAGACACCTTTCAGCGAGTTCGTAGTATATTATTCTATAGGTGTGGCACATGGTTGTGCCATGTAAGCTTTATAAATGGTCTGGATCTGATCTTCGAGTTTGCAGCATTGCTCCGTCGACAAACTTATATTGATAGCATCGACTGTTGTACACATATAATTTTTTTTAGAATAAATAATGGCTATTGAAATTAATTATTATTTTTTTTAAGGGACGTATTGAACTTTGCGGTGATCTATATATGAAATGGATAATGAATTGAGATAATTTATCAATCTTTATGGCCATATGGACCCTCTCTGCCTCATATAACTTAGCCGCCAGGAGTCACTGTTGGATGGAGAAATTTAATGGCTTTTCCATTGCCGATTTAATTAAGGGATTTAGCGGAGTACGAAGTCAAGATAACGGAGGGACAGATCACTAATCCACCCACTTAAATCTCTGCAGCTCTATATATACACCTACGAATGGTTTTCAACTATATACGCTCGTTTAATTCTCAAGCGTCAGCACTCGTTATTCTTCCAGCAGTTTAGCAGACAAATTCTGTTGCTCCTCTAGCGTAAGTTAATGCTACAAACCACCCCTGGAAATAAAAATTTCTTGTCATCAATACACTTAGAATATTATAAAAAACTCGATGAAAATTAAAAAAAAAACTATTTTACCAATTGATTTACAATTATTTATAACCTTAGTAAAGACGACTTGAATTTGGTGCTGATGGTGGTGCGCATGCGCGGTCGTAAGTAGGGCTAGGTTGTAGTTCATATGGACGATACGCTTCTTTACTCACCAGCTGGGAGTATGGCGGCTCCTGTAATCCGGCTACTCGGAGGCAGTTGTTGCGGAGGATCTGAGGTCGGGGCTCACTGTGGGTGCGCGGGATCCCACGTTGACTGGGCGTCCGCACTAAGCTCGCCATCAATATGGGCACCCTGGAGGAGTCCGGGGTGGCCAGGTTAGCTAAGGAGAGGCGAACCGGGCCAGAGGCGAAAGCCAGCAGCCAAAAGTCTCCTTGGCGGGCAGTAGTGGGATCGCGCCCGGGAGTGGGACCGCATTCGCAGCCTGGCCAATATGATCCGACCAATAACTTTTTTGCATTTTTTTTTATTATTCCATAATCTTTATAATTAATTAAAATTTTTCACGTACTTAAAAAATTTATTTTTGATCATTTATGTTACGCTTGGAAAATATTTTTAATGACCAATATTTGTGTGCCGTGGCGACGCTAGCGCCGCCACACTTGGGGAACAGGAGAAAAAAGGTACAAATGGCTGTGTCGAATAATTTATTTATTAATTTTTTATCCATATAGATAATCCTTTAAGGTTGATTAACACCTTTTAAAGATGATTCTACTGATGATACCCACATAAGAATTTTTATTTGAATAATTTCATAAAGGAAAATTGTTTTTCCAGTCATAAATGTCGCTTTGGATGCCTGCCATCACACAGAAGCCAATGATACGGCATTTGAATATTAAACTGCGTCATCGAACCATATGGATGGCATACCGACCGCAGCTGACGACTATTCATCACTACTCGTACCAAAGTCACCGTGCAGATGGCGGCAGTGTGAAATTCCAGTGCAGCGGCGTTTGATAGCCTCGTAAACTCGCGAGTGCCTTTTATATATGACATCAGCATGAACGAAAGCGTGCACACACCAGAGAAAGACCTTTCTGTGTAAAATAGAATCCGCTGAGTACACAGAAAAAAAATAATTGCATTATCCAGAGAGAACAAGAGACGAATCATATAAAAGCTTGAAATCCCAATAACAATGAAAGCAGAAATGTAGTCAGCAAGTATATATCCCCGGAGGGAATGGATGAATATAATTTGGACAATTATTATTAATAGTCAAGGAAAGGTACCAGCTGTGGTAGAGGATCAATAAATCCAGGGTACGACAACTGTCAAACTCTCGAGCTGTTTATCGACAGCAACTTCTGGCTCGCTTTTCTATTCTCAGAGCATATCTCTTCCTCTCTTGCTGCTGAAGCAACACGACGACTACTATCGTGGCTTCAGCCCTGCAGCTCGCCGATCACACGTCATTCTTGATGGCGCTCGAGAAACTATCCCCATGCTATGGCACGTGACTCGTCGCAAACTCGACCACGGAAATTGCCCAAGTTATGCGGGGCGAGAGAGCTTGGGAACTCGGACCTTGATTGCCGAGTCCGGCAGCGACCGGACGAGCATTGAAACTTCTTGACAACTTGTGTCGAGTGCACAAAATACCATGCGATAAACGCGTGCAAGATTAAACTAAACATTGACGTACTTTAGCGTTCAAAAGCATCACATTGACATAATAAATTAATATGTAAACGACATTGTTACAATTTTTTTGAATTTATATAATCAAAAGACTTATCGCTTATGAATATTTATTCTCAATTATTCCCCGGTCAGACACCCAATTATTATCCCTCAATTATTACATTCCATCGTGTTTCATCATCAATGTCACTATGTGATGATTATTTAAATTTCCACGCTCATCGCTGATCGATTTATTTCACAATGGATGGACTACTGCATCGAACGGACAGCAAATCTCATATATTGATTCGCTGAATAGCGTTACGCATACTGGCTGACTATAGTTAATGCGATCTATATTGAAGTCCATTGGTCGAATCAAACGACCCTCCCTTGAATTTACTATATACCTAGGTATATATAGAGAGAGCTCCGGGCGCCATCCGGATTCGCCGGTGTACCTGTTGCCTTCCGTCTACGCTATCACTTCCGGTACATGAATATGTGGTGTTTGACTCTCGTCCCTGATGCATTTGCGACTTCACTATAGGCATGCATCAATAAAGCAGCTTCATTGACTGAGCGAGCGAAGCGAGTGAGGTCTCTGATTTAACTCGGCGAGCTCTCGGCATTTTGAGTTTGTCCATTCGCCCGACAATAGACCGATAGACAAATGTGCTAAATATTTACCTCAGATTGCGCTCAAATTGGATCATTGAATGCAGCAAGGTTGTGCGGCTTATGAGTGCCCATATGGGCATCATATTTGCGACACATGGTGAGGAAATGAAAATATAAGGAAATGCAGCAAAGTTTATTACACTTTTTTTTTATAAATACATTTATTAAAAAATTTGCCTTTACATAACAAAATACATATCTATTAAGCGTACAAAACTCTGAATATTATCTTATATATACAGACTAATGGCCATTCGGCTCAAACAGTCTTATTTGTTTGTTGTTTTTGTTTGTTGCTATGGTACTATTTCATTGTTTAGGCGACTGGGATTCGTCTTGGGGCATTGCACTCAGTCCTTATTATTTTTTGAGTCCTGTATTTAGGATACGCTATCAACTACGCTAGTCGTCGGTTATCACAAACATAATTTCTTGTCGCCCTTATATATTGCAATCAAATCGAAGCGCTATCTAACAAATAGTTTAAATTGGCAAAACCTTTTTTTTCCAGGTGTTGAACGTGATAAAAGACTTTAGAAACTTTTTAAATCGTTGTTGGCTCGACTACTATGATTGAATTGTGAAAGTATAGCGGACAGTCTGTTCAGGTATGTACGAGCAACTTGCCAGCGGCTTTGCTTGGCTATGTACGTGTATTGTCTGGAGCTTAAAGTTGGCGAGGAAGTTGCAGAAGCAGTTTATTGCACCGAGTAGACCGTACCCGTGTAGTTGGGGTTTGTGGTCAAGCTGTACGCAGGTGTCCGCTCGCGAGTTGCGCTCTATGGACCACCAGCTAACCAGCCGCAATGAATCATTAAAACGATCGTGGTTCGTGTTATGTAGGTCTGTACCGCCCTAACACTGTCCTGCATGCATTCAGTCGACATATCTATATACATATAGATATACATAGGCCGATAATCTTTGATCATAAATTATCTTCATTGCTATTCGATGTGTATACCTACTTCATAATCCCCTAGACTGAGAAAAAAATTTTATTTTAAGAAAACATCGGCCGGTGAATTTCTGGGACATGAATATTGTGCCTGAGGATTCGACAGACGTCACTTAAGAGAAACATGAAGTGAGGTCCCGCGGGCGAAGGATGAATTCACTGCGATCACTGGGATCGTGGGACCCCGCAGTGAAGGAAGACTAGATATTTCACTCGATGGAGTGGGATGCGAACATTATAGATGACATCTTGTTCGCTTTGTGTACCCACATCTGCTCGTTAAATCCTCCAGGCGACGCGGGTGGTGATGACATCGATTGATAGACAGGAGTCTTCGCCGTTTACCTCTTTCCTACCGAGAACACAAATATCATCATTTCGTTACTCTGAATCAATTCCTAGTAATATTTTTTTTACCTCTAAAATAAATTGGAAATTTTTTTGGTATTTTAAATTCAGATTTTCTATGATTATGTATAAGTGAATTTGGTGGGGTACCTATACGTTTCAGCAGGCAATCCCGTTTGTCCTGAAGATGATCGTGACTCCTTTCAGTGTCATGCCATTCGTTTTGCTCCGGTGGAAACGTGTTCGCCCAGGTGCTTTGTGCTGCGTGACCATCCAGACATAATTTTCATGGTTCCCCGTGGAATCGACTCCATGCAGTTTCATCTTCCTAGTATATACGGATTCAGAACTCGTAGTTGTGCACTTCAATTCCCTTGGAGAAACTTTTCTTCTCTGAGTTTTATTTTCTTTTTTTTCTGTGGCACAGTTTGTAAGTATTTTTTTAGTATTTAATTAATTTTTATTGCAGACATAAGAGTGTCGCTGGAAATGATAAAAATGTCCCAGTGGGTCAGGCTATGGTTTCTTTAAAAGGGGAGATGGTATATACTACATATATGAGTCACGCGGATATAGAGTGAATAAGAGAGGGAGAATGAGCTTTCGGTAAGGACCAAACGCAATATCTTCTGCTCGCCGTCAGTCTTATCTCGAAACCTCTCAAAAGTAGACGTTATTGCCTCTTGGAAAATAAAGTACGTATAAGACACCAGAATTCTTCTTTATCACCCATACATTGCATTTTCACTCTATTCAGCTGTCTCATCTTTTCCTCTCGTATTTTATCACAAAAAAAAACTGAATGAATAAATACTTTTTCAATTGTCCTTCTTATATCTAAATTATATAATTATTTTCACTATTCTCATACTATTTTTGCAACCACTGCAGGTCATCCATAAAAAATTTGATAAGAAAAAAAACCTCCTGAGAATTGGGCAAAGAAAGTAAATCCTTTTTGGACTCCATATTTTTCGTTCAACTTTCCCGAAGGAGAAATTCCCTATTCTCTCTGTGGGCACAGTATATGTGTACGCGCGCGCACGGATGAACGAGTTGCACGAGTGAAATACGAATGGCACAGTAGAAGGGCGATGGAGGAAGGAGTTGCATTTTCCCAAGGGACTCGCTTTTCGCCACAGGGCGAGATGTTATCGGCGACGAATGCACAGACGGCTTGCAGTAACTGTTCCCGTTACTCTCCCACTCCCATTTCAGCTTTCCACGACTTGGTCTTCTGCACAACTTGAGATTTCTGCTTCTCCATGTATACACACTCCCGGGATATACGTAAGCAACCGCAGGGGAATTGAGGAAGAAATTATTACAACTTTAGAGGTAAAAACATAAATTAATTTATATTAACAAATATGAGAAAAAATGTTTACGGTATTTTCTGTTTCAGAAGACAAATATTTTCGGGTGATTTAGTCTTCGCTCTCGAACACAATCAGCTCGAGCCAGTCGAGAAAGTCTCGACGAGCCCAAGCAGTGGACGACGACGACGAGGAAGAGGAGAGCGTCTTCAAGAATCGTGATTTAAATTGAGTTTGGGTTTGATTGAGGCGCTTTACCCAGGACTACCTTAGGTCGCGTCTCAACGCTTCAACATTAGCATTTAGATCGCCCAATTCTGGGAGAGCACGAAGTTGTTTTATGATCAAGCGCAAAGGCGAAGGAGCACCGAGCAAACACCAATCCACTTCACTGAGTATTTCATCTCGATCTTTTGTCGCACCTCTACATGTATACGTGTTCAGAGATTCGTTTTAATGGAAATTTAGAAGTTCCATCTCGTGGTAGACAACATACACATTCTCGCCCTTTTGAATGTCTGACGAAAGTGCGACATTTCTACTTGGAAATGTCTGAAAGGATTGGATTGAATCTACTAGAGACTATAGACTCTGACTCTCTATTGATTCAGAAGCGTGTATATTACGTTACTTTAGGCATTTTGATCAATGGGGGGAAGCAACTGAAATATTACTGGTTTCCCAGGGCAATTATGTCAATGATTAACGGTCGGAAATTCCTCTGCAAACGATACAATCCCCAAAGATTACGTTCCAGCGTTGGCATGCAATGAATTCACTTGAATCCAGGCTCCAGCATTAGGAGAGTGTCAGGAGAATTTAATAATACAGTCTACTACTATTATTATATATAATCGTAACTATTCTCAGAAACAACTGAATGGATTTCCTGATATGTATTCTATCAGGATGGCTTGATTATGACGTAGACAAATCATCAGGATTTTATTCAAAAATAACATCATGTAAGAGTTTGAAGATTGTAGTGCAAGTTCAAATCGATATACGATAGTTGCGAAAACTCGAAACATAAATTTTGCCAAAAGTTTTCCGCGAACAGAGAAACTTTGCCAGCGAGAGTCGAACATAGAGGGAAAGAAGGCTTGGATTAATTTTCAGTGTTTCTCGCTGGAGGTTGAAAACCGGGACAGGGCCAAATTGGTTTGGAACGAAACTTGGACTTTTAAATTAAAGTAGTAAGTAGCGGGGCTTGTGTAAATTTGTCGAGGGAGTTTGTCGCTTTCGCGTGCAAGTCGCCGTTATAATTAAAGAAGCTCACAAATCTTCATCAGTCAGGTTCAGAGAAAAAGAGAGGAAGAGACAATTATGGAATAATAGAGCAATTATTACTTTTGGTCTACATATACATATATACGTATGCAATCTATTTCAAATAATATTTATTAATCTCAGTACAAAATTACTCAAGACTTGAAAATAATTTTGATGAGTCACACGTAAGTGTAAAAATAATTTTGATTAATTATGAACTCTTGTTCATTTGAATTAAAAATAAATAATTACTAGATTGTAAATTATTTTTTAAGTAGGTCGGCTCATAAAAATGCCTCAAGAGATCGTTAGTGTGTGTCCATCTTGAATTGGTCGTCTCGCGTGACCTCTTAGTCCTTGTATACTTTATTATCCTGGGCCTGTGGCGAGCTCGTTGGCTTGTCTCGCTCTGTCGAGTCTGGCTTGGTCGTGGATTCAGCTCGATCGTATAGATAGCTCGTTCCCCTCGATCCTCCTGGTGGTACGGTGCTGTCGTAAAAATAATCTCTCGGTCGATAAGGCCTGAAACAAGGCCAGTATATGGCTAGTTAGAGCATCCTTCCGCTCCGTTAAAATGTCGTTCACCCGACAGCGAAAATTGCCTCATCATCTTTACGGGAGAATAAAAAATAATAATAAAAATAATGAGCGACGAGACGAGAGTTCAATCATTATAATATATACGATGACGTTATTAGCGTATAATATTTTTACTTTTATTGTTATTTACTGTTTCGATCGCAAGTGGGATCATACTTTGTCCCCTACAAGACTATATATCTCCACTGGAAGTTATTCGACCGTATTTATGCGCTCCAAAGATTTCGATGGAATTGGATTAATTGAATCCCAGTGGATTACACGTGATCGCTAACTGTCATTTATTTGCTAGCAAACAACTATTCCGATACTTGAATCCAATATCGGCAGCAGAGAAATGACAATAATTTTATATCCAATCAAAGTCTCCTAGTTTAATTTGTCCTTAATGGCTTTTTTCCCTTACAATTGAAGCGAAAATAATTTATCTACTGTTATTGACATTTTCCATTTATTTCCCTGGTACAATGGACCCTAAATAAAATTGTCCAACTCACCCAGCATCGCGATCTCTATTTAAATCCTTCCAATTGTCACTGTTGAAAGCAAAAAAAAATCGTTCTCAATTCTAATAAAACATAAGTAATATACATTTTTACTTTTTTTTTTCTTTGAAATTTACCCAGGGTCTCGATCTCGTCCAGGCTCTCTCCAATCGTCTCTGCTGCCTCCAATGTAATTCCAGGCACTTGCGTAACCTCTCTCGTATCCTGGCCCCCAGGCACCAGACGTGTAATATCCCCTAGAGTCAGGACCACCACCTCTGAGTGGATACCGATCGTATCGATCGTCGTACGCCGGTCGTCGGTAGTAACTCCTCTCGTAAGGATCATAACGTTCGTATGGATCGTACCTTGAACTAATAAAATAAAAAAATATATTTTACATTCTCTTGCATGGATGCATAAAAATAATTGATGGAATTAATTGATGATACGTGTATATACCTCGGGGGATAGTTGCGATTATAACGATCGTATCGAGTGGCATGAGGATCGTCTATGGGTCGTCGAGGCGAGCTATAAGGATCATATCGATTCCCATAACCCACATGGCGCTGATCCAAATTGTCGTAACCATTGCCACGGTCGGAGAAACGGTCGTAGTTGCGGTCGTATCTCATGTCGTAGTACCGATCTCGCCCCGGCTGCATGTCGTAGCTGAAATTACAAAACGATGCTTTAAATGCTTCACGACATCGTGAGATATTAATATTAATAATTAATTTAAATAGCAATCGAAATAGACTAAAACATCTTTTGATAAAACAATAAAATATATCAGAGACTATTTTCAAGTATATTAGGAATAAAAAATCGATTCTCACCTATCTGGATAATTCATTGGCCTGAGGAGGTCATTTCTTCCATAAGGGTCGTATCGATCGTAGTCATAAGCTGGTGGACGACCGCGTTCATAGTCGTGAGCATCAGGACCTCTCGTACGGTCATAATCAAGTGTGGGTCCTCTTGGCCGATCGTACTCGTACCCTCGCCCCTTATTATAATCGTCATAACGATCTCGGTACCTCCTGATCTCTGGATCGTCATCGTAATAATCATATCTCGTTCTTTGCCTCAATCTAAAAGTAAAAAAAAATAATGAAAATTGTCATGAGCTCTGGTGGAATGTCTTTTATATATG
>JABSMT010020607.1:0-16917 GCA_018902335.1 Eumacrocentrus americanus | reverse complement strand
ATATATTAATAATTATGTATATACCTGCGGAAAGGTATAAATTAATCGACTAGTGTGACTAGACTGTAGCTTTTGGACACCATCAGTCCAACATTTTTTACCATTTTCTTCGCTTGTTTTTTTGTTTTTTTGACTTAACATTTATTGGACGTTTTTATTACTGTTAGATAATTATTTCTCTACTGGCACTTTTCTACTTAGTCTACTTCGCAAACTTTCGTCTTCTTGCATGCGTCCACTTGATCGTCATCATCATCGTCATCATCATCATTATGATCATCATCATCATATCATCATCATCCTTCTTGTCGCCAGACACGTACCGACGTCGACGAACTCGCTCGTCGGTTAACCTTCGCCCTTGAGGATTGATCGACTTTTACATTTCTGGCGACACCCGCAAACTCGAAGACGCTTTACACTCCGTAAACTGGCACTTTATTATTTAATCTACCTCTCAAACCTATTGAGCAGGCACCGTTCAGGCATCGCCAAGTAATTTCCGGTGCCCTAGAGTCTCCACCGCTTCGTGCGATTCATTTGGCGCGTTGTCACTTGTTGCTATTGCCAACGCCCTGTTGCTGATTCGAGTGGTAAGTCCGATTAGACCCTTTATAGCACTAGTGGAGACTTCTAGCTCGCAGAATGTAATGGAATTCGGCAAATAAGGTCGTTAGCTCTTGACAATAATGCTGTCGCAAGAGTCATCACTATGCTGCTACAAACCCCGGTTCAGTGGCGGTGAGTGCCCGCCACTGCTATTGGCCTGCTGTTGGTTCTGTGGAGACTGCATCTCGTCGTCTCTCAGACAGGCGGACTCCAGGTGTTTATTCAGGTACGACTTGAGGGCAAAAGTCTTGTGGCACCTCGAGCATTCATAGTTCTTATCCGCCGAGTGAGTCTGCATGTGCGCCCTGAGATTGGATCTGTCGGCGAATGCTTTGCCGCAGTGGGCACACCCATATGGCTTTTCGCCGGTGTGACTTCGTAAGTGACCCTGAAGTAACCAGGGCCGGGAGAACATTTTGCCGCAAACGCCGCAACTGTGAGTAAGTTTGTGGGTGAGCACATGCATTGCCAGGGCGGGCATGCTCACATAGGCCTTGCCACAGTGGATGCACTTCTTGGCAGACTGCGAGTCGAGACTCCTGTGGGTCTGCTTGTGGCGGGAGAGATTCGATGATGTTGCGTACTGTTTGCCACACTCGGTGCAAGTAAACTTGGGTCTGTCCGGATGTTCAGCCTCCTTCTCTGGAACCGCAGCACTGCTCGAGCGCCGCTTGGACCTTCCATCTGACACGAAAAAGGCCTCATAAGTATAGGCGACGGTTTTGTTACCTGCAGAATTGCTGCCACCATTGTTGGCGCCACCTGGACTGGTCTCCGCACTCGTTGGCGAGTGAGGCTCAGGACTGGACTCGTGTCTTGAAGAGTTGCTGCGCGAGGGAACTGGAACGAGGACGGAAACTGGAATTGGCGTCGGCTGAATCGGTGAGGGTGCTACTGGAGCTGCCGGTGCAGGGGCTGTCGGTGGCAGTGACAGGGTGTGGATGAAGACCGAATGATTCGGTGCAGCTGGTGATGCACTCAAGTCCAGAATGGCTTGGGCGGCTGAGAGTTCCTCCTCCGGAGAGCTTCGAATTACATCAGCACATGATTGAAGGCTGTATGGGCGATAGATATCCTTTTTCTTTGGTGGAAGGGACAACGCGGTGCCGGTACTTGTAAAGCACATAGACAGACTCTTGGTGCGTGGTTGAAAGTCGCTTTGATTGTTCTGCACTGGTGGCGGCGTAACGGTATTTGGCTGCTCAGGCGATGGAGATTCAACGATTGGTCGCGCGAGCTCAGCCGCAGACCGAAGCGTCGCGTACTTGGGTGGCTCTTCGTGATTCAACCAAGACTCGTGGGTGTAACCTGTAAGTAAAATAGAATAGTTTAGGTGTCATGTCTACTCATATTATGTGGCTAACCAGTCGGAAATCACGTAGATAATAGTTATGAGCGATGGCAATGGATTAGTTGGATGGTGGCCGAGAACAACGGAAATTCGCCGATCTAACGCCTCCTCCACCCTCTCTTCCATGCTCTGTCCTATAGTTTATCGTATAGAGTATAGTATAGAGTTGTCTCGAGATTTCTGTGAAATGTTTTCGAGTAGGGTATTTGTATTATATTACGGAACGACTTGTCGTATCTTATTTTTCTCATCTCACATACTAAATAGTGGCAATTTGGACACTTTACTCACTTTAGTGAGTAAAGTGAAAATGGGACAATTAAAATTAGGCCCTAAGACCCCTCAAGACAATACTGTAGAATAGAAAAAAGGCCATTTTTTTATCAATCCATGTTAAAAAGTCCTCTGCCCATATGTTATACAAATTATTCTGATGGCATAAATATTTAAAGGAGTCTGTGATCATCCCCTCCTTCGAGGCGGCGTTTCATTTATTGCGATCAACGGCAGCTGTTTGCTCCATATGCGACGACATTATTGGTTTCTAATACAGCAAAGGAAGAGTGGAGACATAAGGGCCTGATGACATAGAAAAGAATCAGTGTGCAGTGTATGGAAATGAGGACACAGACGTGGCTGTGGATCTGTTGCACGTATAGCATTCTTCTAGACACTGCATCTATCGTTCCAAATATTCAACTCGTTTCTAGAGTATACATCTAACGTATAATTACTATGAGATCTTTGCCTGTTGGAAAACGATGTCCCAATCGATATTTACGTTTATATACCTGACACCTCAGGTTCTTTTCAAATCCGATTTGTTATTCTGAGTCGCTTAAAACATGCGCGTGTGGGTAAAGCAACAAATCAGGAAATCGTGCTATCGATCCTCCTCAGTTAGTCAGGCTATTATTGGTTGGAAATAAAAGGGAGTGAACGGGAGAAAGAAAGAGAGAAGTCTCTCTCTCTTTCTCTCTCTCTCCCCGAGTACCCTAGACGTGCATTTCATCAACACGCGGAGAGGGAGGGTAAAGATCAATAACGTCGAATGGACGCTCGGCTGCACGTCGCCAGACTGTTGATATTCATCCACGTATCAACCCCCGAGAAACTCTATATAGACTATAGAATCGGCTGCATTTCGTGACAATATAGACTCCTACCGCGGTTCCGTGCTATTGCAGATTAAATTCAGGCCGACTCCGCCAGGTTAGATATTATCGCACTAATTCCAGAAAGAACCTGGCAATTTAGTAAAAATCAACCAACAGCTAAAATTATATTTTACGAAAAATTTATGTATGAAAACTCGTCCAACTATCAACTAACCACTTGTTGCCTATATTGTTGTCTGGCAACAATCCCATCTTAGAAAATTTATGGGTACTCGATCTCGCTAACTGTCAATATTTCGAAAATAATCGACATCTTGAAGCCTATTTTGTGATTGGCTACTGATTTCAGTGGAATTAAGTTGGAACCTAATAGAGCTAACATAACATGAGCATAAACCGATACGAGTACACATTTTTACATGGACAGGATTAAAAACATCTCGCCGAATACTTAATCCGTATGCTTCTGGCAGTGATTAAATATTTATTTCGATAATCATAGAATAAGTAACGTAGCAAAAAATTAGGTATATATAAAGTATTGTGTACGAATGTATAGAATTCAGTGATAAATTCTAGAAATAGGATCTTATTAACATTTTTTGTTCGTAAATGTAATGTTCAAATATCGATTTCGAGCGTGAGCTTAGGTATTACATTTGCGGTGAGCCTTGTCAGTTATAAAATCCCAGACTCTGTTATGAAAAGGCGCTAAATTTCGGTATTCAGATCCTCAAAAACACATTTTCTCTGTGAATGAACGCACCAAATACACACCTGCGATAACTCTGGGGATTTGACTTTTTAGTCTATACAAAAATGATGAAAATCATGTGCTACGTTGGGAAGTAAGTTCTAAAAAAAAATTTGTGGCAGTCTCATAGTTTTTAATACAAAAGTACTTGGCCCCTCTCAACTTCTGCTAGACGTGTCAAGTATTGTCTTATTAAAAACTATGAGCCTACCACAAACACTACTGATTAGCTGTTGTAATACATAGAGTCAGAGTTGCAAGATATAAGAACGGATAGAGAAAGCGAGACAACAGTGTAACTACAATTTCGGAATATGGCCATCATAGTTGCAGTGACAATTGGACCTGCGTGCCTTTGACCACAAAAAAGATCGTTAAATCAAAGTCAAATAGACTCTATAAAGGAAGTATCTTACATGGCAAAAGTTGAGAAGAACTGACTGAACTGGGATGCTGCGGAACTCCAGTGCTGTGTTCTTCTTCTTTCTCCTGCTTATTCACCCACTTAGTAATCGAAAATGCTCCGTTGGTCGAGAGAAAGAGAGAGAGAGAGAATTTTTAGTAAATTCGGCCGGCGAAGTTTTTTTATAAACAATTAAAATGTTTAAATCGAGTTGGCAAAATTATCCAAGATTCTAAAAAATCCTCAGATAAAAAATATTCCTTGTTTCAAGACAACCAAATTAAGTCTCAGTCATATTTTTATATCTTTATTCATGACAGAGATATCGGGGTTACAACTTTGTTGGCTTCGCGGGGGAGGGGTGGTCCCCCTTGACTCGCGCGGCCTGAGACACGAATAAATGTGAAGTCTCGCTCATATCTCTGTAACGAACAAAGATGTTAAAAAATTATCTAGACATAATTTGTGTGTTTTAAAATAAG
This sequence comes from Eumacrocentrus americanus, assembly GCA_018902335.1. Lineage (NCBI taxonomy): Eukaryota > Metazoa > Arthropoda > Insecta > Hymenoptera > Braconidae > Eumacrocentrus > Eumacrocentrus americanus. The sequence goes on along the minus strand of JABSMT010020607.1, from coordinate 12,200 downwards.
GAATATTTTGTTTCTTTGAAATTCTTTATTTGTATCTTATTTGTGGCGGCGATTTCACAATTTGCCTAGTCCAATTTTTATAACAATTGAGTTATATGATCGTGATGATGTCCACTTTCATTGTACATATTAGTTTTTACTGTTAAACCAAAGTGGTCACTCATTCATTGTCTAGAGGAATTTTCGCGGATCAGCTGCTCGCCTAATTGTTCAACACATTCATCCTTCATATATTGAATGCAATTATCAAGTTTTGTCCCTTGACATCGCGTGGGAGAACGGTAACACAGCAATATTTAAGAAATTGAGAAGATGAAACTCGGCAATTTTAAGGGTGAGAGAAGTCAAAGATACTTCCTGATGGGGTAAAGGGCCTAATTCGGATCAAAAAATTTTAAGCCTGGAAATTTTAAGTCTTTTTAATATCTGTAGGCATCTCTACTAAACGATAATATTCACTGAAGATCACACCGGATGGTATTGGCGATGGCCAGTAGCTCTTGTTAATACAAATACCCGTAAAATAGGCGTCTTTTGTGCGATCGAAGAAGCCGCCTGTAATCTCGAAAAAGCATAGACAGAGTTTTATTCGTTTTGACAAAAATATGAATCGGTTCTGCTTCAAAATTGGCACATATACTCTGGTTTCCGAGGATCATCAAGATCTCACGCTATTTTGTTGTCGATTCGTATACCACGTACCTAAATTGCAAGTTAATTTTGACTGATCCGAAATAGGTAATGTACTGATCCCAATTCGGATCAAATGCAGCCCTGCACAAAAAATTCAGATACTGAGTTCTCAAGCGAAATGAACAGAATATTGCTTGAGAAATCAATAGCTAAGGTCCCAACCTAACCTCTCATAAACAATTGACACCGTCGATCATTATATCCACAGAACTTTAGCTGAAATCGGAAAAAGTGATCCGAAATAGACATTTTACCCTACCGCTGGGACAATCTTTAACTGAAGTGTGTCCAAAAGTTCTTCAACTCGTCGGCAGTCGATCGAGTAATGAAACAAGAACGTCCTCCTATATCAGTTCGGATCAATTTCATTAAACCAAATCTGTTTAATAAGATTAACAGTTCTGGTTCTGATTAACGGTTCTGGTTAATCTGTAAGAGAAAGAGAGGAGGGGGTGGGGTTAGGCGGGGGAAGAAATGTTGTACATATCGAAAACTAATCCTATTGAAAAATTAGCACATCATGCTTTACAAGTATGACACAGATCTCTAATACTATGTACACGGAAGTTCAAAGCAACCTCCTGAGAAAAAGTTAGAATTTGGCCAGGGAGAAGTCTGAACAACTCGCGGACCTCGCCCGAGGGTGGTAGAGACATAATCATCGGCAGTAAGTCGAGGAGACCCCAAAACTTTTAGTACTTGAGCGGCCATTGAGTAAAACTATGAGACTTTGCGCGTGTTTTAGCCACCATGCACGAGACTTGGGCGTGGCTACTCGACACAATTCATATTCCTCTAGCCTAGTAGAGTTCAGAACGGCGCGGATCATGTCATAGGGATGCCTACCATGATAATACAGTGCTCCCGATGCATTGAGCGGTGGCGGACTCGGGGCGGTTGTACCAGCAGTCGGACTATGAGGTCCCCAGCACGTTTGTTGACTTGTCCTGTTGCCATCACTCGTGCTGTCACCAACGACGTCGATCTCTTCGTCCTCTGTCTCGACAGTGACCCTCTTGCTCTCCTGGATGGTGGCGGTATCACTTTCATCCTGTGTGCCCTCGTCGTCCTCTTGTCTTTCCGGCCAAGGATAGGCCTTCCACTTCTTCGCCATGAGACAGCGTGGCATAGTGATGTTACTCTGGAGCAACTACGCGTCAACGTGGAGTAAACTCCCGGCGATTTCACGTGCACTTTCACTCGCGGCACTCCCACTACCAGCACTGGCAACACAACCACCTTCAGCCTCTCCTCCTAGAACTGCTGTTGTTACTGCACACCGACGACGTCTCCTTCGGGTTCGCTTACCGCGGAACCGCAGCCTTCTCTGGTGACTGGCGCTTGCCGGCTTCGGTGGCTTCGTTTGCGAGCCACGGGACCTCGTCATCGGCTCAACGATCGGCGAACGTCGATGCCGCCACCATGCCACCTTGCTTCTCGACGCTACTTCAAGTTCTTCTTCACTATCTCGTTTCACATCCAGGATTAAAGATCAATGAGCCGATATTTAAGGTCGTGTACGTCCAGCTGATTGTGCTGCTCCTCGCCCAGTTGGAGATACAGGGGACGGCCTGCAATAAGGCAGAAGGGGGATGTAGCAATGACTGTCAGGCGGTGGCGACGTACACACCGGGCTCCTTCTTTTGCGCAGACGTCGCACTTTCCCCTCCAGTGAATAACCGGTAACTCCCCACCCGGCACTGCGGCGCACCCCAATTTCGTGTGTCGAGTAAGCCTGTGTAGGGGTGTAGGGTTGAATAGCGCCTGGCACGAGAATGGTAAGAGAAAAAGAGTGAGATAGCGACAAAGAAGGGAAGACTATTGTGGTATTAGTAATTGATGACTATGCCGAGCGCCACTGCAAGGGATGCGCTCTCGACATTTATCGCAATCCACTTCATTTGGTCCAAAGTCTGTATAAATGGCAGTAATTCTTGAAGACAAAACCATCCACAGCTTTTTTTGGTCGATAAGAATATACAAATCAAAGAGATAAACATTCTTTGTCACCCTGCATTTCGTGGGGCAAATTCCGATCCACCGTTCATTCTCCTGACAAAGCAGAACCATCCAATCGGTGTTGGTTGACTTGTGTATTAGTGCGAATAAAAAACAGGGCAGGGATTGCCAAGGAGTGGGACGAGAGACGAGAGTAAGAGGGAAGGGCGAATTGAGGACGATGTTCAGAAGAGACTACAGTAGAGGGACCGAGGCGGTGGCCGACGCATGCGCCAGTAACCAGCATCGACCGGACGATTGAGGCAACACCTGGTAGTGCCCCACGTGCCACACTAGGGTGGCGGTGCCACCCCTCGATGCCATAGTATCGAATATTCCACTGGTCTCTCTGTGTTATCGTCTACTGACCCACGGCAATGCGATTCCTGGAAAGTCCCCCCTCCGGCCCTTCTATCTCTCTCTCTTTCTCTTTCTCTTTTAAAGCCTAATACATACGCATGCCGACTGTCACACTCTCACCGTGTACACCTGGCCCGGACCCACTGATCGATTCCCGTCGCGTGTGTATATGCTGTCGAACCCCACCAGCTGGTTCTTTTTTAATAAGACGCGTGCTACTTTTTCAACTCATGAAAACACCTACAAATAATTTTTTATCTTCTAGCCAAGTTGACACGAAAATTTACCTTGATAATTAATATTCATATTTATCATGGTAAAGCGGAATTATTCACGGCGGGCTATAAATATTGGGCTTGGTGTGACTTTTTTACGGAATGGTATACTTCATAATGATTGATAATAATTTACATGGGGCACTATGTACATTTTTGTGAAAATATATAGCCTGCTGATATATGGAGTTGCATTAATGCGGCGTATATTTCATTTGAAGAAAGAACATTTTTAATTCTTATGAGAGAACTCGAGCGATTTTTATGAATTATTATGATGAGCTGCGGAAGGGCATTTATTTCGTTGTCAAGTTTTTTACTCGACTTTCTAGGTGAGCCGTATGTCTATCGCATTCGCGTGTATCCGAAGCCTTTTTCTCGCATTATATGTGCATGCACAAAAACACATAAATGTGTTTGACAATGTATGCAGGCACAAAGGACGCGAACCACCGCAGAGTGTATATACGAGAGGAGAGAAATATGGGTGGAACGTGCGCGCGCGTTAGTGCACACCAGTTGCGAATCTTTGCTCCCAGAAAATAGAACCAGCAGCAAAGTCAACTACCTGTGGATACCACTTCATCCCTCCCTTTGCGTCATGTACACGCAGCCACGACTCACTCAGACCTGTTCTCTCTCTCTCTCTCTCTCTCTCTCTCTCTCTCTCACACACACACACACACACATTTATTTTCTTCAGAAAATAATTATTTGGTGATTAGCCACGTAAAAATTGCCATTATTAGGATGTATCTGTAATGTCATTATGAATAATATCGTACGAGGCGGCAATTATCTTTGTTGGAGGCATTGCGGCTCAACTAGTCGTGAATCATCAGCATAAAGTATGGTGGTTCCGACTAGTTGATGGTAATATACCTGAGCCATCAATCCTCAACGTTGAGGGAAGCCTTCCCGCTGAGTTGTTGTTAGGGGATGATGATGACGACAATGATGCTGATGATGAGAATGAGGAAGATGACGACGACCACCACCTCCTCAATGGGTATAGGAGTAATATTTCCCATTTCAAAAAAAGTAGGTACGCAAGTACGTAAAAATGCTGCCAAAATTCAGTAATGAAGCGGTAAAATGAGATAAATCGATAATGAAACAGAAATTTTACATGACGAATCCTCTGGAAAAATGTTGAAAAATAGTAGTGACTTGTATGGAACTCAATGCAGGAAATAGATTTGGGATATCTAGGAAAAATGGATTTACAATATTTTCGTTGTGAAGATTGCAATAAAAAGAAATCTAATGCAGCGGCCTGCTATGGCATATTCTTTATGTCTAAAGAATGCTTTTTAACAGAACGTGTAATGAGAACAACGACGGTGACGGTCGCTCTGCAACGGCTCGTGTTTCCGTGCACCTCGCATTCAATAATTCGTGTTGGAGAGGGGGGAGGGAGAGCTTGTGGGTGGCTCACACTCAATGTCTGCAACGTTGCCCGACGTTGCTTTATGGCTTACGTCCATCTCTCCGCTATTGCCTTGCTCTTCACCCACACTATAACATTTTTATTGCAACTGCAATGTGAAAAGTAGACAGTTGGAATCCATATATATAGGAATGGTACAAAAATGATTCGGTGGCTCGGAGTAATCAAGCAGCGCGTTATTAATCTATTCAAAGCCGATTTGTACTTGCATTACGTCACGATTAACGACTCGACGTTGCATTCATGATGATGAGATTTTGTTGATTACCAAACCCTGTAAAAATTTTCGGTGATTTTATTTTCTGTCTCTAAAAATTTACCAGTTGATTTATCGATTTATGTATAAAATCATCCTTATTCACTGCGAAAATATTCGAAATCCTAAAAAAACAGATCCTTTGTTAGATAATGCGCCAAGTACACACCTGTAACCCCATGGATTTTATTTTTTAATCTGTATATCAAAATAAAGCTTGAAATCAAGTGTTTACGGAGGAAATAATCTCCGATTTTAGCCAATAATTGACTGATATATAAAGAACCAACTTCATTGCTATCTTAGCCAATTCAATTGCTATAAAATTACAAATCGAAATTGCTGAAATTTTTATTTAAATTAAACATATCAGTTCGTCAATTCGGATGTGCACGACGTCGATTTTGATATTTAGTGACCTGAAACATCAAGGGTCGACGACTTGTTTATTTGACTATTGGCTTTGATATCCCAGTGTCATAAGTTCACGATTTGAGCAAATAAATGCTTCTCTCGGTAGGTTTCGATGTCCAAGTGTTCTTGGTCGAAGATTTGCGGGAGATAACTGGGCATTACCATAGGTTTTCATGTCTTATAGTTGGATTATTATTATATAGGCGATTTATGTAAATGAATACACCTTGTCCTAGCGAGTTACCTAAAGCAAAAGTTCTCGACATCAACATCCTCTGCAGTCATATAAACTCTACTTCTTCTTATCTTTCGGATCACCATTGAAAGTTGAAGCTCGTTGCAATTATTCACCTCTATCCACATTATCTGGAAGCGTTGGAGCTTTAAGCTTGCTAGAAAATGGCGAATATACTCTATGCGATCGATGTCTCTCTCTCTCTCTCCTTCTCTCTCTAAAACACCCCTGCCTTAGTGTCTAACCTAAAGTAAACAAAATCAAACATATACATCAAGCCAAAATCTCTATATGCATGTACACGTATACGCTACTCTATAAATATATACCACCATTTTTTGGCTGATTAAATATTCCTCATCATTTCTTTGCATCCAAACGCTGATGGAAGATTCGAGGTGAAGGTATAGTAGTCTTCCTCGCACTACATGAGTGTATACGAGGGGTGTCTCGAGTGCACGCACATCCCTCATTGCGAAAATAGCATCTCAGTTCAGGGTGGCGCGGGACATGTTGCCGCGTCTGGCGTCGTTATCGATTGGTTGAGAAGCGGGTGGCGGAGAGAGAGCGAGAGAAAGAGAGAGAAGGCATTGGGAAGGGTGCGCGCGTGCAGCGCCATACTATCTGGCGCGGTAACAGGTGTTGGTCTGGTGTTCCGAACTTGTAAAATCGATGCACCGCGTATCGCCGAGGCGACTCGAGTTTCGCTCTCCGCTGTGCTGCCGCCACTGGGATCGCTGGTGGTCTCTCTTGCTCGCACACCCCCGTTCTCCACCCCATGATATGGGAAGCCTCTTGGCGGCGTCGTCATCATCGACGCACGCGCCCTGGATACCAGGACGCGGGGGCGTCACGACGCGGCAGTTGCACCCCAGCCACACCCGGACGAGCCATGTAGTCGATCTACCCTCCGCACTACGGCGGACAATTGTTGCTTCTGCGCCCACAGGTGGTACCTTCTTGTACCCTTTGACTCGTCCACCTGCGACCAACTCGTCGACACTGTTTATGTGAAAGACAATCATAATTGTCGAAAGATACTGTGACGATTGATGCTTGGTCCGGACAGCGATAAAGAAAGTGAGAAACGTCGAGAAAGAAGACAAGGGCGCGAGGGAGTAGTAGTGGGTACGGGTGGTAGTAGTCGGGCTGGTGGTGGTGGTGGTGGTGGTGGTGGTTGCATGCTGCAGTCTGTGCCCGTCGTCTGCAGCGACGTCGTGTTGGTGGTGCTGCCGTCGGTATCCCAGGGCAGCAGGCGTCGGAGGGTGGCGCCGCGGGGGTAGCAGATATATTTTAATCGAGCCATCCTAGATCCAGCTAATCTCTGGCCGAGACCATGACAACCCAGCTACAGGGTCACTGACGAGCTTAAGCGGAAGTGCACAAGGTGTGCAAGAGACAGCGAGCTATTTCTAACGCTGTATAAGTACGAAGCGTCGAGTTATCGACCACGACAGAGAGGAAGAGAGAGAGAGTGTCGCGCGGTATACAAGCGGCCGACCTGTTGTCCAACTTGTTGCTCGTCCTGCGGCATCCGATTTGGTGAAGCCTCCGTTGAAGCGAAGCTGAGGAACGTGGAAGGGGGTGCACTGCAAACGAATACTTGGTGGGGCAGGTCTTTGAATGGACGATTGAATGAGCTGAAGAGAGAACTTCATTTGCGTCATGTCGACAAAATGCAAGACACGCCCGGAGTGCTCCTCGGTGAATTATCGTCGTCTTCGTCTTTTTGGCGTTGTTGCGATCAGAAAGTAGACATGCGTGAGCGAGACTTTGGAGATCCCAGAGATATGAGGAGAGAGAAATTTATAATGATAGATACGATGAAAATGTTGTAGTAATAATGAAATGACTGATTTAAGTAAACGGTAATTATCTTCCACCCACGTGAATACAACGAAAGCAATATTAAACAAGGTAAAACAAGGTAACTTGAACCGGTGACCAAATTTTCATAGCTACATTGATTATTGTCCGATTACGAAAACCAGGGACTACAGAGTCGTCAGTTAAGCCCCAACCAGGTTTATCAATGAGCTCACTTTGTAAGAAATTGTATTTTAGTATTTGAAGAATCTCGGTAAAAGAATTGTGCAACGACATACCTAGATTTTAGGAGATTTGACTTGTGAGAATTCAATCCTGAAGATTGACCAAGTCTACATCAGTAAAGCGTGCTTGTCTAATATATTCTCCGTTGATTGATGTCAATCCTATTTCCAACGTATCCCCATCTCACGTCAGTGTTTACATTTTTATAATTATGGCTTGTGAGCTTTTAGTATTGAGCCACTAATTGGACTAATTAATGCGATAAAAGTCATCATCAAATAAGCAACATGCCGCGGTGTTACATGGTAAAGAAGGCTCTGTGCCCCAAGTACATGAGTGTCACCAGGGGATTCGAGAGTTGGAGTAGAAGCAGGGACTCACCGTCGCCCAATGCAGCGCAGGTCCCTATCTCCTCTACCGCAGCCTCTACCACACCTATAATCTCTCAAGGTAGGTTTTCAGCTTATCAAGACTACTCGTCATCCAGTGAAATAGTCGACTTGTTTGCAGACTGCTTGACGCCCCGGATGAGAGACTTGACAGCCACCTCAATACCAGCTGAGGAAACAACAACCTTGAGTTCTGCGCCAACCTCAACTACAACGTCATGTTCACCATCGAAATCACAAGAGGCGTCACCAAAATTGGAAACTATTACGTCTCGTCTAACGCCACTTGTCTCACAGTCATCGACGTCCAGACAAGGCAAAATACTCACTACAACGTCAGCACCAGTGTCTGTCTCGACTGATCTGGATCCAATCTATTCGAATCGCGTGGAATTGAACACAGTAATACCCCGGAATCTAATTCATCAGGAGATGCCACTGTTTAGGGACAGGTCGGCAGCGGAAACAGAGGCCGCTCACGATCTCTTGGAGCTGTCCAGGTCTCTGCCTCCGCTACCACCTCCAAGCGTGGCAGTTGGACCTCAGAATGTCGTTGAAACTCCGGGAACGGAGAATGTTCAAGAAATAAGCCTTTATCAGCCGACAGAATCTCCAATTTACCAGTTGAATACGATAGACGTCGGTGGCAGCACGGCGACCGTCTATCAACAGCAACCAACCGGAATCATCTATGAACCCACGACGACGATAGTTCAGCAGACATCGACGAGTGTCTTTATTCCTCTCTCGCCAGTGCAGGAGATTCTCTTTACCTATAGCACACCCACGATGCCTTCCGTCATTGCCGCTCAAGCACCACCTCTCGAAGCACCACCACTCACACCACCGACGTCCGAGTGCAGCAGTGACATTGAAAACAACAATCCAAACTCTCAGCCAAGTCAGAGAGACAAAGAGGTACAGACTATCACCGAGCAAGCAGAAGTCAAAGCTGCTTCGTACACGTATGATACTCTTTTGGTCGCTGATGGAAGATCCAAGAACAAGAAACAGGCAAATAGTGTTATTCAAAATACTAATCCAGTAGCGGAAGCGAGTGGTGAGCCACCGGAAGCATCGAAGACTGGACGCTACGTCTGCTGCGAGTGTGGTGAGTTTTTTTTCCCATTTGGTATTTCAAGTTTATAAATGATAAAAATTTTCTTTAGGCAAACAGTATGCGACGTCGTCGAATCTCTCTCGGCACAAGCAGACCCACAGGAGTATTGACTCGCAGTCTGCCAAAAAGTGTATCCACTGTGGCAAGGCCTATGTGAGCATGCCCGCCTTAGCGATGCATGTGCTCACTCACAAGCTTACTCACAGTTGCGGCGTTTGCGGCAAAATGTTCTCCAGGCCCTGGTTACTTCAGGGTCACTTGCGAAGTCACACCGGCGAGAAGCCGTATGGGTGTGCCCACTGTGGCAAGGCATTTGCCGACAGATCCAACCTCAGGGCCCACATGCAGACACACTCGGCGGACAAAAACTACGAGTGTCCCAAGTGCCACAAATCATTCGCCCTCAAGTCCTATCTCAATAAGCATCTAGAATCCGCGTGTCAAAGGGAGAATGGCGACGACAGTAGCAATGATGTCGACTCACCAGAGTATCCAGTCCGTTCTACTGACTGTGAGGTAAATTACTGAAATCATTCGATACTCATACGAACTTGAAGATAAAATTATTTCATTTCCGATGGATTTATGTGGAGAATTCGGGTAAATACCCCGAATATTTGTCGTCCAAATTGGATTAGTTGGATATAAGATTGAGAACACATAATATATCCCGATTAAAACGCGATGGTCCCGATAGCTGCAATCAAGTCGATTTCATCCAGCGACTATATCGATTCATCCCACGGTGTGTGCCCTATCGAGGCTTATCCCCCGAGGGTCCAACACCACTCTATTCCGCATACGGTTTCATCGACCTCTCCCTCTCGCTCTTCTTCCTCCTTGCCGTCACGTTGACGGTGTTCGAAACTGGGGTACGCGCGATTTCAAGGACCTGCCGGGAAGTTAACTTGGGCGTATCACGAACATGTCAACGGCATGGCGATGTGAATGAATAAGATACAGGAGAGTACGAGAGAAATAGCCAAAGGATCGCACTCGTGACTCTCGTACCCTATCTACCAGGTCGACTTATCTGAGTATACGTTTCCTCTTGGTGAAGGGGAGGGGCAAGGAGGATAAAAAATCGTATGGATAGATGAAAAGTAAAGAATACCAAGCGCAACAGCGTATAGGTTCCTAAGTGACAGGCGAATAGAAAATTAAACATCGAAGCTCTGTATTGATCGCAGGACGTTATATTTTTACGAAGCCATATCGCGTGATTCATGCTGGTTATATTTTTTCCGCAACGGTTAAGAAGAACGGCGACGACGATCGTCTTTCTTTGAGGGTAAATGTACAACATCCTCACGTAAACTACTGGCAATATAATTTGTAATGACAAATTTTAGTCTGTATTGAACTAGTCGTCTTGTTACATATTGGATTGAAAATCTGATAGTTAATTTTTTTATTTATGTAAATTAGTGCACGACTTCCCATGACGTCTGAACTGTAGTGAGATACTTTTTTATATTTCTTTTCATGATTGGTGAACGTGTTGTGATACATTTTATAAATTGATTCTCTGGATTATCAAATTATTCTTTCAATCTTTGAATACGAAGATGAATTATATTTGGCTGTAATATGGTATTGCTTTCAATATTGACACAAATATTATCTGAGATTAGGTACATAGAACAATTACTTCCAGACTTTCATGTATTGCCAATGGATTTTCATCAACATTTCATGGAAAATATCTCTCACCTGTTGAACGTAGTGATCACTTAGTAGCAATGGGTCGACTATGACTTGACTCTTATCTTGTCCTCTTTTTCTCTCGGTTCCTATCGTTTCTTTTGAATTATAAAACTGCATGGGTATCACCACTAAATAGATTATGGCGCTCGCTATTACCTAATCGAACAATCGATTTTTCCTATAGTCTTCAAGTTGACGTTCTCTTATGAAAGTGGGCGTGAAAATTATATTATGTCATCGAAACTCTAGTTTACTACTTCAGGACAGATAAAACAGAGAATCGATTTTCATTTTTACGTGTTAATTAATTTTTTCTTTCTTATTAAAAAGAATATAAACAAATAAAAGTATTCTAGTCGTGAATTATTGCTTTAACTAATTATATCGATGGTAAATTTAGTGAACGCCTTGCTTTATTCGACGCTAGTCTAATTTAATTTATAAAAAGAATGTTTAATTCTTAAAATTTTCAATGAATCTCGTTAAAACGAGAAAAAATAAATCTAGTTTTTAAAACTCATAGTTGTAGGTGATGCAGGTTCGAGTGGGGAAGATGGTGATGGGCGTAGAGTTTTACATCCGTTTATCAGAATTTGAATAAATATGAGGAATTTATACAAAACTCAATATACTGTTCAAGGAGAACAATGAAAACAATTATTCAAAATTAAACCGATTCTTGCGACAACTTTAACATCTTACAATATATTGTAATTTTAATTGCAACCGGACTTGATGATGACACAAAATAATGCAAAGTCAATGGATCTTGAAAAAAAAAATAGAAATAATCACAACGAGTATTTTCATATCGTGTTCAATTGATAATTGTAATCTCCTATTCCAGATAAATTAATTACGTTTTTGAGAACATTGCTTCAAGGTCAGTAGCAATATTGACATTAAGAAAAAGTATTAAAATATAAAAAAAAACAATTGCTGACGGTTTTCCAATTGCCAATTACACAGTTCCGCCGCATTAATTGGTAGTTTAACTTAATCGTCATCATATAAAGTATAAAATCGGTACTCGACAGTCAATCGAATATATGTGTATGTGTAGATATTGAATTACAGTGCGATTCTAAGTGAGATGGACTGTGAGGTGAAGGGCGCAAATTTCTGTAGCAACAACGAATAATTCTGTAGCGAAGCGGTAAAAGAAGATAAGTCGAGATAACTTTTTCATTAAAATGTTTTACAAAATTGATTATATTTAGGAAACTATGGAAGATACGATAAAAATGCAAA